>VDFB02086081.1:203622229-203817682 GCA_007258455.2 Sequoia sempervirens | reverse complement strand
AATTTTAAATTGGAGATAGAAAGATATTTTTTTAGCATTTAATGCACCTCCAATATTAAATGCAAATGTAATCTGGGCCCTTGGTGTTGAGTTAATCTCCACCATTGATTTTGCAAGACTTCTCTCATTTGTAAAGGGTTGAACAAGATTTGTTGTAAAAAAATTCTAGAAATTAATACAAGCAAAGGCATTGGAGTTTTGGTGACTTTCTTTTTATTTTTGAGGTTATGAATGGTTCCTTTCTTCACATTTTAGTTTAGTTCAATTTTGATAATTTAATATGCTAAATGTAATTTATTAGATCTCCTTTCCTCAAGTACCATTTTAATTTATTATTTGGTGTTTACTTGTATGGTTGTAAGGGGTTTACTCATAGCATTTAGTTTTAATTTCGATGTCTACGCCATAAATTGGATATATATATATGACGTTTATAACCAAAACCTTTAAGTTTCCTTTGAAGATTGCAGTATTTCTACAACATTGTGGGTTTAACCCTAATTAAACAAGAATTAGTTTATGGGGGATTTGCATATCTTCAACATCAACCATTTTTATTATCATCCTTAGGTTTTCAAATTTAGTTTTCTTAACCCTTATCTTTCACATTTTATTTCAAAATATCAGTTAGCTTAGAAAAAAATATCATTAAACTACCATATTAGATGTTTGAAGTCATTTTCAGAATTAAAATTTGAAAATATAGCTAGGGTTTCATTTCATTTCATATTTTCCAAACCCTTGTTTTTAGAGTTCCAACTTAGATAAGTTTAAGGCCCCTTGTAAAAAAAGAAATTATCCACTGAGTCATTTTATGCAATGTTAAGAATTGACTATCAAAGCCTTGGGGTTATCTTTTTTAATTTTCTAAAGTTACATTTCCTTTTAAGTGATAGGGTACTTTGTACTTTGTTTGTGTTGTGAATTTCCAACAACATTTGTCAACAAGAAGCTTTTCAAATCCAACTATAGAAATATTCATTGCAACTGTAAGTAGCTACAATGAATTTAGAAAATACAATAATATTATTTATCATTTCACCTTTTGACACAAATATACCATCTATACAATACAGGCACTCTAGTGCTTCATTTCATTATAACCAAATTAAATGTGTATAACACTTTGTCAAAAAATCTCCTATTTGACCGATGAAAATTGCATCCTACTCATCGTATTCCTTGCTAAGATAACTAGTTCAAATCTATCAAGAGTCCTTTTAAAAGCAACTAAAAAATCATTCGTATCTCTTACCTAAGAATCTTTAATACTTTATAATAAAACAAAACTTTAAAAATGAAAGTTTAATGAAATTAAATTATAAATAACACTTCTAAACTAAGCCAAGGAGAGCTTGAATCACCTGCTAAAATAACACTTTAAATCTGGCTATCTCACACATAAATATCATCAAAATCTTTAACTACCAAAAATTCCCTCAATTGGATCAGGGGCATGGCATCTACATCTTCCAAACTCATCGCCTGAGCGCTTACCAAATTTTAATAACTCTAGTAAATTTTTTCTTAAAGTAATGTGTAAAATACATCAATGTATATATATCCAAAATTATTTATATTAACAAGTTGATTTATCGTATCTATAAATATTTATTCTTCATTGTATAAATAAATTAAAATTTTATTTATATAGTTTGTATTTCTTAATTCCTCCTATCTAAACCAATTTCTTAATGATTTAATTAAATAAATAAATTTAACTAATTTGCTTTATTTGATTAATTCTCTTTCATTAAATTTGAATTTTTAATTCAAATTTTGTTACATTTCTCCATAATCTTCTAACCTCCTTCCACATCATCATCCTCATTTTTCACCATGTGTCACATGAAAATAATTATTCCTAATTTCTAAAATGGGTATTTACTCTCAATAATCTCAACAAACTCAGAGACACATGGCTCCTCCTTCCCATTTATTCTTTTCTACACTTGGCAAGATTTTTCTATTAAATGGGACAACTTCCTTATTTATCTCTAACCTCTTCATTTCTCACCATTGATCTCTCCATACTTAATCTTGATCATCCATTGCTGTAAAATCACCTTATGCCTTGGTGGAATCTATAAATAGAGGTTCATTTACAACTTTTGCATAAGAGAGCATTGCATAGAATTACTCTGCAAAAATCGTCTTAGCATTTGAGAGCTTAGTCTTCATTCTAGTTTAGCATTTACCATAGTTTAATAAGTAAATTAGAATCATGGCTTCTTTGTTAGATATGTCTTAGTTTACTTACAACATTTATAATCAATTTCATAGCATCTCCATTATTTTAATTCAACATTGCATCATTACATTAGCATTCTGTATACAACAACATTATCATCAAGCATATCATTTAGTTCATCATTCAGCCAAATCATTAGATCATGTAGGTGTAGACATAGTTTTTGCATTCTAGTTTAATGGCTACTCATTTCTTAAGCATCATCCCAGTAATTCAGTGCATAATTAAGATCCGAGAGCACTAATATAGGATCCTTAGGAATAGAGGAAGATGAAATGTCTTTAAGGAATAATTTTATAAATTTGTGTTGTTAATTTAGATTTCCTTAATGTAATACATTGCATTTGTTGTGTGTTATTGATATAATTCACATATTTTCTCACACACAACTACATCTCCTTGACATCTCATCAAGCCTCCTTCAAAATAAGCCTCACCTTATTTTTTAAATTTATTTACCTCTTCTATATGAATTAATTGCAAGGAATACAAGTTTTAGTGGTATTTTAAATTGGAAAACTAAAGACATTTATTTTTTGGTGAAAGTGGCAAGCCACTATTATATTTAATTATATATTAAATTAAAGGTTACAAAAACTGGTTCTGGGGAGCATATTGGAAAGAAAGAACTAGTTAGAAAACCTCCAGTTATATCTTTGAGCATGAAAAAATAGATACAAATTGTTTGTACAAAGAGTAGTGAAACTTCAAAATTCAGCATTATCACAATCTAACCTATGACACTAACTAAGATGACCTTCCCAATGAACCACCTTACTAGTTGTGAAACGAATCAAAATGTTCAAAAACCCAACCCTTACAATTGTTAATGCTTTAAACATATGAACCCTTACAAAAAAAATTCAATAATATCATCAACCCAGCCCTTTCAAACATTTAAGAACCCATAAAACATTTATAACCACATATAAAGACCCAATACAAATTTCTAATTTTCCCAAAAACTAGTTCACAAAGAACCATAAAGCTATTGTATGTTTCCACTTGTAGCTCTTTCACCTGTTGAATTCACATCCATTCCTTCTGACTACAAAATGTTTGGAATGTTTTTATTGCTAGAACTTCAAGCATAGTATTGAGAGCCATGAGATTCCATGTGAGATGGTGCACAAGGCATAACTCTTGTATTAGAAGAGATATGGCTTGGAGAGTTAACCCATAATTGCAAATCCAACTGCAAATTTTGGTTAACAAGACCTGAAGTGTATGCACGAAGAAAAGACAGAGCATAAAATTTGTCCTTAATTTCTAGTTCCATTAGCATGCAAACACTCCGCCTATTTTTCTTTAAAGCACTCAACAAAAAAAAATCATTTTTGTGTTGCAAAGCTAGTTAAATAGCATCAAAAATTTCCTCAATACCTTCACATTTTTGTACCAATCTTCTAGGGAAAAGACCCCAATAAACCCTTCCCCATTATAAAAATTATACTAATAGACAACTCGAAGAACAACATTATCCATTCAAAATTGAAACTTAATATAATTCCTAGCCAATTCCTCAATTTCATTCAGATATTGAAGCAAATCCAAAGAATTGGAAAGAAATATAGAAATCACCTATGAAGGGAAGAGGATACAACGAGCATGAGAACTGGTAACTTCTATACCCAAGATGATATAGATACATTCCTCCACTCTTAAACATTTAATTCTAAATATAGAGTTCAATATTTCCTATGAAATATACTCTTCAATGGGTTTTTCCCACAATTTTGCTGGTAATGAAACTCTATAATTCTAGGGGTGGAGTGCCATTGCACAAGAAGCAAATTCACACAAAAAAAATTCACTAGCAAGGTAATGCTATCAAATGTTGTGAACAATAATTTTTTCTTTCTAAATTTAAAGAAAGTTGTCGTTATAGATAAAATTCAAGGAGATAAATGCATAGAACATAGTTCTCTCATAAATTCCCATACGTGTTGAATGAAAGCCCAAGAAAACTAAAGAAATTTGCAATTACAAATAATTTATTTTCCCAAATTCATCGATACTCGATTAGATGTGCTGGTGATTGAAACATGGTAAGTTATATTGACAATTAAAAACATGTTCAATTGTATAATGGTATTTTTATTACCATTTTAACCTATTGCTAATACTAGTAATATAACTATAAATAAGTGAAGGTTCATTCAGATTTAACAAAATCAAATTTCTCTTGATAGTTAACTTCTAATGTCTTTAAAATGCTAGTGAAGATAAATATATGCTACAAAACATATTGTGTATTACAATTTGTAATTTTTTTAGTATTCATTTTGAAACACACCAAATCAAATCTAATAATCTCGACACAACCCTTGAGAATAATTTTCCTTTTCATTTTAGAAGTTTATGGTCAAATACTAGAATTAAGTATAGGCAACATCTTAATAAATCAAAAAACAAAATCACATGTTTTCAACTCTAGATCTTCAAAATATCACCAAATATCTAAAGTCATAGATTAGGTTCAGAATTTCCATGTTGAAATACAAAATGTCTTTTTGAAAGTACAACTTCAATATGTAGTTTGAAACAAAAAAATGTTAAGAAACAAGTAGACTTGTGCAATTTGAACTACAAAATGTGTAGTTCAACCTACAACTGTAATTTCAAACCCATTATGCTTTTCTAATTGGGAATCACCCAGTTACTTGAACCAAAATTATTTCCAAACATCATAAAACACTGAGAAAAACTATTCACAATTGGAATTGATTCTCATTTTTAGTCACTTGTCAGCTGATTATCATTTGTTTATTGCATCCACACCTATTATTTCTCCCATGGTCTCCACCCTTTAACTCTCAACAATATAAAGAAAAAATTCACAACACACTGTATCCTACACTCCACGTGCCCAATTTTATTTTAAATCACTAAAAATTTGATAAATCAATAATAAATTGGAATTGGTTCACATATTTATTCACACGTCACCTTGCAACTCCTCCCGATAGACTCAATAATAGAATGAAATAATTTATCATAGAATACATAGAAAAAATGCAATAGTAAATGTCTCACCATATTCTATTGACTAAATGGAATGAAACATAGGGTACACTATTATTATATCTAATTGCGCATCGTTCACTCAATGACTTCATCACATAATAGATCCGTTCTCTTAGCGTGTTCATCATTTCAACCCACTGCCTTGGTAGGTGCCTACTACAATGACTTGTATGACACACACAACTTTTTGTATGATGTTTTGTATGTTTTGATATCTTAGGCATGTTATTTTCTATAGATAATAGCCATAATTTTTAGAAATGTCATCCTGTATGGTGAAACCTCTTGATATTTTATTCATCTGCACATATTTTTTCAGGGATTTATTTAAGAGGATTTATTAAATTAGATCATTGGTTGTCATAATTTTGGGATTCTTAGACTCCATAAACAAAGAGAGAACATTAAAATGTTTATCGTCTATGAATTTTCAACTCTAAAAAGGAAATACACAAAACTTATATAGGTTTTGTATTCCCATTGAAGGCTTCTTACCCATGCAGAATGATAACTTTAGGTATTTTCTATTGGTCCCCATCAAAAGATCCTCCTTATGTGGTGTTGAAACAAGATCTACTACTCTACCTTGGAATTTTATAAAGGCGTATGGGGAAGATCAATCATGTTTAAGATGTCTAGAAGGATGAAGCACCATGTTAGACCTCAAGTTGGGCTTCGAGGAAAGCATTTACACCTTTTACACCTTGCAGACATGTTGTCATCAATTTTAGTCACCCATTTTAAGATAAATAAAAACCCCACCAAGTACTTAGCTAAATCAAAAGTTTTTTCTTTGTTGTTTTTTAACCAATTTTTCAAACCTATGTTAGATACTAATGAAGTTTTATAACTTCATTCCCACCTAGAAAGCTTAATCTTTAAAGTCTTTTTGTTTCAATCTTTGTGGCAGTTGTTAGTCAATCCATGGTTGTCGAAATGTCTACATGGCTGAAAAAGTGAACCAACATGGGTAGAGATTAAGAAAAAAGAAACAAAGAGACTTGGAAGCTTATTAAGAGGTTTGAAAACCTTTGTTGGTTCTTGATAGGGTTCCCAAAACTTCTTCATTCTTGTCATTTTTTTAAAGTTAAGTGGTGGTTACTTTCCTAAGTGCTATTTGTAAAAAGTAGGAAGGTGTTAATGAGCTTATTAAAGAGTTTTCAAAGTTATTCAACAAGGAGGTATATAAACAAGTTTTCATAACTAAGGAAAACTCCAAAGTATTTTAAGAATTTACCCAAAAATAGATAACCAGTGCATTCAAGGTTGAATATCGCTTCATTAGTAGTGATATGTTTGTAGAAAGAGAAGATACTTGTATAAATAAATATTTCATGAGAAATACTTCCATGAGAGCTAAATTCATTCACCATGAGTGTAAAATGAAAATATTATCACATGAAATCAATGAACATAAAAGAAAATAGAATATTTTTGGGACATTTCTATAATACAAAGCATTTTGAAATCCAAAAAGATAGATATATTTATTTTAAAATGTTTGTATAATATCATAAAAAAAGAGGGATTTAGTAGCATAGAGGGTGTTAGAAAAAAAGGGTAGATACGAAGACCCTCAAGGCTTAAATGAATTCTTCCCTTGATGCAGTGACAAAGGATTCACAACTCAACAACCAAACTCAACTAATCAAAAACTCAATCAACTATTGCTTTTCCTTGTAACTAGGACTCTTCCTTCTTCTCAAAATTCTAGATTTCAAGATACCAAGACTGATATTAAGGCAATAAATTACTTTCTAATTCTCAAAAAACCTTAGACAACCTTCAATAGACTAGTCCAAACCCTTTCTCCAACTCCAACATCACAAAACTAAGAACTTTCAAAGTGATTGTCCTAACAAGCCTAAAATAGCCTTTTTGAGATCATAAAATTTGGCAAACAACAAAAGACTCTCTTCAATTATCAGCTAGGTTCAAAAGTATGTAAAACTCCTCTATTGAACACATTTCAAAATATTTTATGACCACCGAAGATGAAAGACAACAAAATTTGCAATTATTGTCCTATATAGGACTGTTCCAAACTGTCAACAATAGGACAATCAATAAAACAAAGGCTTCAAACTTATAAATTCTCCAAGACCTAACAAAAAATGGTTCTAAATACACTAAACACCTTTCTAAACAACCACTTCCATAGAAGAACTCTTCCCACAACTCAAAACTCTTTAAAACCTCTGTATTTTGGATTTTCTAGTCTTTTACAACTTCTATAGTCCTAAGGCTCAATTGAAACTACCCCAAACCATGATTTCAAGCTCTGCAACTTGGAGTTCACAAATATCACATATAAAATTTACTACACACAATTTTATATCAATTTCCAATGGTTATAGTAAGAGATATGCAATTTTGAATGCACACTGATACCGTAGAACACAGTTTCTACCCATTTTCACAAAAACTTCAATATCTCACCCAAAAACTCATCAAATTACATGAAACGAGAAGAAAATCAAAGAATATTTACAAGGCTATAATCACCAATGGAGGAGGAGAGGATTATTACACAAAATAGGGTCGTACAATGGCTTGAAACTCATAAATTACTAACAAATAATAGAATAATAGAGTATTTTATTGATTTCTTCAATCATACATCACCCCTCAACCTACCTCCAAGTTTTTGAGGCTAAAAAATGCTTTAAATAAAAAAATCCAACACCTCAAACTACCTTTTCAAATACCCGACCCTTCACCTTCCTCTATTTTATAATTTTGTTGCATTTTACAATTTTGTATTGACAACATTTTGTCAATTTTTGCACTTTATACATTTATGCCCAAAATGACCCAAATTAACTAACTATTAAATTTTAAATGCTTATTATGGCCATTCAAACCTTATTACATCATAATATTAGAATTTCTAAATCCAAACTTAAAGTTACCTCATGTAGGCATGTTCTTCCAAGGGTGCACCTACACCATCCATTCACCCAATCTACACATAGGGAAGAGGTTCTTATTGAAATCAATGAAGTGGGTGAACATCTCCATGTTGTTGTGCTCTAGTGTAGCATGCAAGAGGTAAAATTCTTGACTAGATCACTCATCATGCAATGCAGAAGCAATGTAAATTACATCTCCAACCAAGCCCACACTCAGATGACTAGAAAGACATCTAACACACAAAAAATATTGTGGTCTAACCAGACACTCATCAACTTGCAATCCACATTAGAAACTCCTGGAGGTGCACACGATATTATACAAGAAACACTTGAGAAGTCTAGAATTATGAATGTGCACATGGGACATAAAGTGCTTGACATGCTTGAAGCATAAATTAACATTGTGCAAGTAAAAGGAGATGAAGTTGATTTATAGATGGGAGAGAGAAAGCTAGTAGAGTTGACTTGAAGGAAATTAATGTCAAAATTAAATCCAAATTACTATAGAATCAATGAACTGAGCAAGGTGATGTGATGCGAATTTAGTGAATGAGATTCAAACATCGACAAAATCCTCTACATTTAAGGAAATCACATGAAAGAAATCCTAGGTGGATTGCCAATAGTAACTAAAAATTGAAGGTGGCAGATGTTTCACATGGGTGTAGACCACATGGAATGCTTAAAGAAAATTTTGATTCATTTTCCCATCATATCGATTAGAAATGGGGATGTACTCATAACCACCCTTAAAAATAGAAATTAATGACTATATTGTCATAATCTTATATAAATTGGTTATTTTTCAGCCATCCTTTTATTCAACTAGATGATGGTTGATATTCAAGAATTAGTTTCCAAGAAATCTCAACCATTATGATGTAAAATTTTAAATATCCCTTCTTTAGATATTTCAAGGATTTGAAATTTTGATCCCCCTTGCACTGTGATGTATGAGTGAGAATCAATCATAATAGAAGGATCAAGTTTGCAGTTTTAATATATTAAACATTGTGAATGTTTATTGTTTGTGTGTAATAAATTGTGATTAGATACTAATGTTTATGAATGTATGTGAGATTAGATGAACATTTGGATATTCCTTCCTTGTGAGGATGTACTATTCAATGTTGTTTAATTCATGTATTTACAACAAATGTTAATATTATATTGAGTTGAGTCAACAAGCTTTGATAGTCTAGTCTATGAGCTATGATATTAATTTTTTTCTAGTCCATTTTCAGTATTAAAGTTAGTTTTCCTTATTTTTGAGGAATTTTATTTTTTATCTATTTCATGGCTATGGATATATGTTATTTTTCTTTTTCCTCTTTATGGTTAAAAGCATACCCCCACTTTCATTTATTTCAAAAAATAAAATTTTATTAAAAGAGGGAGTTGTACCTCAATCAAAGCTTAGAGAAAAAATGCCATTGAAATAGTGATATCTCCAAATGTTTTTGATTGATAAGTACTTATTTGGGAATTATAGTCATTTTATGTTTATCATCTAAAGGAAAAATCTATCAACCAACAAATTTTTGGCGACTCTGCTGGGGAATTGTGTGAAGAATTTCATAGTTGTCTTATTCATATCATGATCAAAGACGGTGTTGCCACATGAAAATATCTTTCTTGTTTTGCAACCAAGTTTAAATTTTCTTACATTAGAAAAATAATATATCATCTACCAATTGAACACTCTTTGGTGGCGGTATCAAAGAAGCATGATATAATATATGAGAGTAAGCTTTGTGCTCATAGAAGAAGAAGAATGTGCACAATGCCAACCAAGAATTGTGGTCAAGAGGTTTTCAAGGATTGAGATCATGCATTGCCATAACCCACCACCTCAACTTGAATCAAAACCCACCACCAGCCTGAAGAGAGCCACCTCAGAATTGATTGGAATCAAGATATTATCTCTTCTTAGATATTGGAAAATTTGTTGAAAAGAACCTTACCTCTTGCACAATTTCTTCTAATGGATCCTTCTTTATCATAGTCATGGAGAGATAGTTGTGGACCCCTAGAATTATCAAGGTATTCTCCCCTCCCCAAAGGATCAATGGAACATTTCTCAACATTCATTGGGGAAGATGACCAGGACCCTAAAGATCATATGTATTCCTTTTCCATTGCATGTGTTGTCTCTAGAGTTTTTGAAGAAAATGTGGCTATTTGACTTTTTTTTTTATCTCTAGAAGGTCAAGTAGTATAATGGTTCAGATGGCTTGATGAAAAATTCATTACTAATTGGAACAGTCTAAGAAATAAATTTACTAAGAGATTCAAGATAGTGGTCAATGTAGCGACACTTTTAAGGTCTCTTTTCAATATGTAGAAAGATGAGGGGAAAAATGTTAGAAGCTTTATTGACAGATTCACTCACACATTAGAATGAATTCCCCACTCCAATAGGCCTACCTAGTCCAATCTGATAGCTGCCTTCATGCATGTCCTTCCTATTGAAATTCATTTTTTCCTAAGAAGAAGACACATTATTTATATTAAAGTAGTAAATACTGAGGCCATAAGTATATAGGAAGATTTGTCAAGACATTATGAACACTCTAAAGATGAACCTTTCCTAGGTTCAAATTGCATTCTCAGGGAAGTTCTCAAAGTGCTAAGTGATGATGAATTGTCCATGTCACATCAGGGAGAATTTTCATACACACTTAGGGTTAGAAGTGAGAGTGAAGTCTACATTGAACTCTTAGGACTGAAAGGAGAAAATTTTGATAGCTCAAAGGATGAAGATCTTCTTTACCACAACATCACAAGTCCTACGACCTCAACCTAGAGTAATGTCGGTAAACCACCTAGTCTTGAGGTTTGGGTAAGTTTAATTTCTTCTAGACAGTCCATTCAAACAATTTGGAATGAAGAAATAAATGAGAAAAGTGATGGAAAGAAGATAGAATTTTGGAATTCTATTACCCTGAAGCATAAAAAAAAAAAAAAAAATCCCTCTTGAAATTGAAATACAAAAAGGAAAGAAAACAGGAGGACAAATATATATTTATGGGAATTTACTATTAGAGGATTCCCTTACAAATAATATGTTAAAGTTTCCTAATAAGAGACAATCTCTAATGAAGGCTACATTCACCTGTAGGTTGGGAGGAGGAGTGAGTAATTATGAGAAGGTACACGGGTCTATGTTCCTTGTAGATATTGCTCTAAGTGATGAGGTTCCTACATTAAGAAACAAGAATGAGATGGTTTATGTTCTCTCCTCACCAACTAATTGGCCCCTAAGTAGCTTTGATTTGTTTGTTGCAATCATTGGGATGACTCCCTTGAAGGAAGACCTAACTAGAGAATCAACTAAAAACATAAATTGGAACCTTTTCATTAAGAAGTTGATCCAAGCATGTGAGGGGCTAGTACACACCACCTATTGTTATGTAAGTTCTCCTTTTCTTTAGTTAGTGCTTTTTAATATATAAATTGGGAAAATACATGCCCCTCTTAGCCATCATGGGTCATGCTTTCCTCATCATATCAATGGATATGTACAATATATTTTGGTTTGTGTGGTCAGTAGGTATTCACTACCTTGTAAACAAGTCACTTTTCTTTCATTTTTTTCTTTTGATTTGTAGCTTGTTTTTGGTTTGTCCCATTTTTGGTGTGTTTGATCCTTTAATACATGATCCTGACTCTATTACCCAATGGATAAAGAACTAGTTTGTGAGGTTTTGAGTCTAGGTTCATATATTCATCCTTCATAATACTTGTCCATAATCAAAGCAAACTATTTTGTCACTTTCAATCTCCCCTTTTAAGACAAATAAAAAACCCACCAAGTACTTAGCTAAATAAAAAAAAAATCTTTTTTCAGGTTTTAACCAAGTTTTCAAGCCTATTTTAGATACCAATGAAGTTTCACAGGTTCATTCACACTTGACAAGCTTAAGCTTTAAAGTCTTTTTGTGTCATTTTTTGTGGTAGTTGCTAATCAATCTATGGTTTTTGAAATGTCTACATGGCTGAAAAAGTGAACCAACATGGATAGAGATTAGAAAAATAAATAAAGAGACTTGACAACTTATTACGAGGTTTAGAAACCTTTGTTAGTTCTTGATGGGGTTCCCAACACTTCTTCATCCCCATTGTTTTTTACAAGTTAAGAAATGGTTACTTTCCTAAGTGATATTTGTAAAAAGAAAGAAGGTGTTAACGAGTAGATTAAAGGTTCTTTATAGTTATTCAACAAGGTGATATATAAAAAGGTTTTCATAACTAAGGTGGAATCTAAAGTATTTCAAGAACCTACTTAGAAATAGATAACAAGTGCATTTTGTTGGTTCTCAAAAATACAAGTTACAAATCCTAAGAGGATGTCATGCCCTATGATAAAACTTGCAACATTCCTAAACCAATGAATGGAGTAAACCTATACAGTTGATAACTCCCTGCTAGACCTAGGTAGGTGGACCTTGATAATTGAAGTAGATTGTGTGACTTATTTGTATTTAAATATTTATCTATGGTGGCATAAAGTGTGGGATAAATGATGGCTTGCTAATTACTCCTACTCCTGATGTGATAATTGGAAATTTAGAATATGAAATTGGAAAAGTAAGGTGTAATGAAATGTGGAATGGAACAATGACTTATTGGGTAAGTGGATTCAATGAATTTTTATGATAAGTGGCTGGTATTGTCCATAGTTCTAATTTTTAGCAATTCTATTTGATTATACCTTGTATAAATGTGCAAGAATGTGACTGACAGACTCTACTTATTGATCCAATCAATCCTATTAGGTTACTATGACTTATTTAAAACTATTTTAATCCTTCCTTGAAGTAAAGAATTAAAAGAATCACAAAATGACAACAAATTTGTATTGAAAAATTAATTAGATCCTTAATTTGAATAACAAGATACTATAGAGTTGGAGACAGTATGACAATATTATCAATTATAGGGCTCTTCTTACTGATCCAAATTTTACTTCCAAGTTATTGTAATCAATTAAAAGGATTTTAATTATTTTAATGGAAACTGATTAACCTGATTACAAAATAACAACAAATATGTCTTGATGAAATTGAATATCAACTTGGATACACAAATTCAAATTACCGAGAAATAACAATGTGGAGACAGCCAAATAATTGTTCAAATAAACTAACAATAGACACCAATATGAAATCACACAACATCAAAGATCTTCTATTGATTTTTTCTAAAATTTATGCATGCATCATGGTATTTTACAATATAATCTATCTAATAAATATTATGAAAGTGATATTTTGTATATTTGTATTCTCTTTTCATTCCCACCCTCTAATTATCACATGTCCAACTTATATAACAATATCTTGAAGAGTGTATACCTCTTCATAAGTGTCTTTTGGAATTTTCACAACACATAAACATTAACAACTAAGCTCTAATGAGCCACAAATGAATTTGTGTAATATGATATAAGCAATCCTAACTCAAGTGTGCATTAGCATCCTCTGTAACATTCCTTGCAAAAATCTCCATGATAATCATAGTTTCCAGATGCTCACAGGCCTCTTCTAATGTTGAATCTTCATTCTTAGCCACTTTTGAGGCTCCCTACAGTATTAGTCAACACTCTTTCATCCATTCACTCTAACATTTTAGTTCTCCATTATCCTTGAAAAATGAAGGGACCCCTTCCTTTGAAGCATCAATAAACTCCTTGGCATCTCCTTGAAGTTCCTTATAATAGTTATTATGCTTCCCTATTAAATCCTTAGTAGCTATAGTGGCCCTAGTATTAGAAGTGCTTCTTTTCTATATCTCTTGGAGCTTTTCCTATAGCCTATAATTTATCCTTTTCTCCTCTTGAATGGAAGTATGACTCTTGGAGTGAGTTATCTAGAACTTTTCTATCCAAATCATCAGATTAGTGTGCCTCTTCTAGAGTATTATAGAAAGTGTGTCAAATATGGCCTTAATCCCTTGAGTGTGCATCTATTGATTACTCATCTGCAATTCCTCACTTTTCCTTTGATTGGGAGCCTTCTACTTGAGTCAACATTCTGGTGGATCCTTTGAAAGAATCCTTGACTGTGTTTCTTAGGAAATCATTTTCTTTGAGCATCCTTTCATTTTTCAACTTGTACCTATCTTGTTCTTTGATCAACATTTAAATCTAAGCATTGTTCAATTTGGCTACATTTATGCCAATATCAGTTCTGACCACAAGATTATTTTAACCCACTTTTAATGCTATCACATGACCAAATGCTTTCTTGGTATCAATAATCACCAACTTCTTGTGTGGGGGGTATAAGGCCCAGATCATAGAACTCTCATCAAGATTATATCTTGACCCAGTGTATACCTTTGTTACCCCTTATGGACTGATCTTATGTTTGGAATCATTATTATGTAAAAATTTATTAAAAAACAAGAGTATAATTTAAATCCAAACTAGGAAAGATCATCAAACCAGAATCCTCTAATAACTTTCTTCCTTTCTCCAGAGTCATGTTCTTCATTTCATTCTCTACATCCACCTTAAATGTGTTCAACAACTAGCCTTCATTGTTGGGTGTGATGTCTACAACTGATTCCCTTATTGTATTCCCCTTTTATTTGTACAAGAAAGATTTAAATTTAGGATATTTAGTGAGCTAATCATTTGAGACAAAGGATTTATAAGCCAACTTCCTAGTATCTATGTTAGATAACTCCCCAACTTCCCATTCTATATTTGGAGGTTGATACTTTTAAATTCTCATCTTGGGGATCTTATCAGGTTGGCTTTGGGGGTCAATTTCATCAAAAGATCCCTCACTACCAGAGGATAACATTTTTGCTTCTTGTATCTCCTTCATTATTTGCTCAATTTCTCTATTGTAGTTATCAATTTCCAATTCAACCTCTGCTTCTTCCATGTTTCTAATAATATCATCATGAAGATCTGGCACATGAACATATCCACCCAAATTCTATATTTTCCTTCCAAAATAAATAAAACCTTTAGGATCAAATCCCTTCCTTGGTGCAACCTTTTTCATATTGAAGTGTCAATTTTTTTCCAAAATGAGATCATATCATTCTTTTGACACCATAGTGAAATCCCCAAAATGTAATGTACTAGGTATGAATGATTTTTTTTCATAATTACTCAAGTTCATGACATTGGAATAATCCATTTTCCTGACAATCTCTAGATATGCAATTCTATCTGGCATAGTCTTAGGTAATAGGAAAGGTGTGTCTTCAAAACCATAAACCCTAATCATAGTGGAATCAACATAGAAATACCACTCTCCCCAATTATGACTTGCAGTCAGTGGTCCATTGAAATCCTTAGGCCTCAAGAATCTTTTCATCTCATTAGAAAATATATAATCATAGGGGTGATCATAAAACTTGTACAGTGTCTTGACAAAGTTTTCTTCAAAATAAACATAATTGGAATTGATAAATCTACTATCCCAAATGGAAGTCCACAATTGTATTGGTAATGGTTGACTCTTTATCCAACTATGTAATCCTTAATTCCTCTAGCCACATTCCTAATTCTTGTCCATAGTACAATATCATGTGCATGAGAAGGGAATAAGTTTTAAAGTGAATTATGGGAGATCCATTGTTGATGGCCATTAGACCTAAGTCAATCCCTCTAGAAATGTGTAAAGCATAATCAAAAGGTCTCACATTGTGACATTGTACATCTGTAGCAATCACCATTGGCCCTATATACATGAATTTAGAGACCTCTATTCCCAATACTTGACCCACTGAGAAGTAAGTATGTTTTAGATAGGGCACAAACAAGTTGAAATAAAAGGGAGGTCCATCACTATCCTCAAGTGGTACTAGGATTTCATCTTCTCTAGGCCTATGTAATGGAAACCTCCATCCTTTGTAGGTAGTGTCCATCCTTAGTATTCTTTCTCTAAATCCTCATGCACTATAGGTTGATCACATGTGTCATATACGGTAAACACTTCAGAAAGTGCAATTTTTGATACATGTATGAAAGGTCCTCCTTGTGGATTTTATATAGCTTACTTGTACATCTTCAGGTGCATTGAATTCCTTATCTATCACTCAATCTCCCGTCCTTCACTACAATTTTTGAAAATTATTTTGGTTAAATCTTTCAATTAGAAATATTCATATGAAGTTCATTCATATGGGCATTAATGTTCGCCACTAGAAATGAATGCAATAGGTTTTTTGAATTTTGAAATGTAAGAGTGATGCAAGAAGATTTCATTAGTGAAACTCTTTTAATCTTAGGATGATTTGCATATTTAATTTGGTGCCATCTTTATTTTATACATTCATAACTAATCACCAAGAAATAACTGAATGTCCCTTCAATATGAAGTGTCCCTTTGGTTCTTATATTTAGTCAGGAAGACCACTTAATTCTTTCACTAACATTGTACAACTACCTTCTCTTTTTCCTTTCAACTCCTATTATTTCAAGGAGAACATTATGAAATTTAGTCAATATCAAGGTGGTTTGAACCATTAGAATTCCTTTATATCATTGCCCGGTGTCTTTCTAACAAATTGTGGTCATTCCATGTTACCATCAGGCTAACATGTACCATCATTGAGCTAATAAAATTCCTTTTCAATGTACTTGGTCTCCCTGATGTATTTCCTCTACCACTTCATTCATTAGGATAATTCATTGAGACTTTCCCCGAAAAACCTCTTTCATCAGCGTAACTAACATGGTTGGAGAGATTTGAGGAACTTAATCTAATCATACATATCTCTCTGATACAATTGTTCTTTTATTTTATTAGTGAAAGTGTGTATATTTCTCCCCAATAAGGTTTCCATTGGCGAGACACACGAGCTCGATATGATTTGAAAATTCCCTTTTGACAAACCTGCTTTTGCTGATAAGTTTACATCTATAAAATTTTATGCACTTTCTTCCTAATTATGCACACATGTTATCTTTGAGGTGTTTGATTTGTGCAACTTGATTCACCTCTTCCCAATATGTAGAAAATATTTAAATGAGGAGCTAGGACTTGTAAATCAGAAATACATGCATATGATCTTCCTAAGAAGAACCAATTTCTCTCAAAGCTATTGCTCAACTATGACTAGAGATATTCTTATATTTCAAATGCCGTATTAATGAGATCATTAGTTAACATGGGTTGTAAAATGGATCTTGTCACACAAATTTCAACAATTTGTATTGATCATGAAATTAAAGTATGATGAATTTATGTGGTACATGGAAGATAGGTGGGTGAAGGCTAGTGAAAAATGTGAGATTTTTCCATTTCTAATAGTGGCTCTGATTAGGGATGTATACCCCTTGTGGGTATGGAAAGAATCCAAGTCTTTGGGGAACTAGACCAAACGTCTTATTTATTTGGTATGGAGGTTGAAGTGAGTTCAAAAATGAGTGAGAAATGGAAGTGGAGTGGAGTCCTATACTACTATGCATGGAAAAAATTATTTTAAGAGGTTTCTCAAGAATTATCCATGCACTGGAAATTCTCAACCTTCCCCTAGACTACTATGCATCAAAAATTAAGAAAAGAAATGTTTCAATAATTTTCCATGCACTAGAAATTCATGTTCTTCTCCTATCATGTTCTTGACCCTTGGCATTCCACTTCAGAACCATGTCACTTACTTCAAATTTTCTATTTTTAGCCCTTTTTTCATACAAGTATTTCATTTGTAATTGCTTCTTCCTATTATGTTGTTGATTTTGGTTCCTAACCTCATCAAGTCCCATTAACTCTTCCATCCTCTCCTCCATAGGTTCAGGAATGTATAAATCTTCTTGCAAGATGAACTTACATATTGGTAACAAGTTATATAAAGGGAGTCTAGCTTGAGTCCCGTACACAAGTTCAAAAGGTGATTTTCTAATGGCCTTCTTTATAATGATTCTATCTACCCATAAGGCTAGTCTCAACTTGGAATCACAGGCCTTTTTGTTATTATCCAACAGTCTTTTTATGATCTTCAGGATGCTCTTGTTGTTGGATTCAACTTTCCCATTTTCCTATGGGTGATATGGCGAAGAATATGAGATCACTATATCATAGGATTGGAAAAATTATTTGAACTCATCTAACCTAAATCACATCCCATTATCATTTATAATTCTTGTTGACACCCTGAATCTAGTGATAATATTTTCCAATAAAAATTTGATTACAACCTTACTAGTTGCTTGTTTGGTAGGTATAGCTTCCACCCATTTTGTGAAGTATTCTATGGCTACTAATATCCACCTCTATCTTCTAATAGATTTTTATGCAATATCTCCTATGAAATCAATTCCCCATTGGTGGAATGGAGCCTCAACGTCCAAAGGTCTTAAAGGAAATACCCCTTGATAATTCAATTTCCCAGAAAAAATCTAACATGCTTAAAATTTCCTAGTATAATCAGAAGATTCATTGAATATTCTAGGCCAATATTAACCTTCCCTTAACACCTTATGTGTAGTGGTCTTTGCTAAGAAATTCCCTCCACATACTCCTTCATGCATTTCCTTCAAAACATGCCTTGCTTGATTTTCATCTAGGCGCAACAAAAAAATACCATCTATATTTTTCCAATATAGGTCCCCTTTCATGAATACATACTTTGAAGCATGTAGTTTAAGCATTCTTTTCTTGTTATCACTAAATCCTTTAGGAAATTTCATATGTTTAAGATAAAAGACAATATCAATGTACCATGGTGTTCGTTTAATACTAGTAATCATGTTATCTTCATTACTAAAATTGCACACTTGGGCAACTTCAATATTTGTTTTGTCCATTAATATGGCTAATCCTTGTCCTCTTACAAGCTTTTTTATTTGAAAATCAATGTCAAATTCTTGGATTCTATTTATCCATCTACACCTACGGCATGTTACTTTAGATTGTACAAAAAAATCTTTTACTAAAGGATTAGGTATGTAATTTATCACTTTTGTTCCCACCAGATATGATCTAAATGCTTTGATAGCTTTTACTAATAAATATGCCTATTTTTCTACAATGTCATATTTCAATTCTACATTTTCGAGAGATTTGGTGAAGAAGTAAATATGTTGTTCACACCCCTCATCATTTTTTTGTAGCATCACTACTACAATTGTGTGATAAGATGCAAATGAAAATATTTCAAAAGGCTTACTGAAATCAGGGGACTTCAACACTAGGGCGTCCTTATTTTCTCTTTTGTTGGATATGAATGCATCTATGGCCTCAGTAATCTAGTATATCTTTGCAACCTTCTTTAACATCTTTGATATTAGTTTGACTATCTCAACAAAGTTCGATATAATTCTTCTCACAAAATTAATTTTCCCAAAGAAGGATTAGATGGCTTTAACTATCTTAGGAATGGGAATCTTATCTATTGCTTCCACCTTTTTTGGATCAATCCTTACCCCTTCTTTGGACACTATGTGCCCCAATAGTTTCCCCTCTGTGACTGCAAAGTGGCACTTTTTAGGATTTAAAGAGATACCATATTCCAATTCTTTGAAAAATAATTTTTCAAGGTGTGCAACATGGTCTTCCGCTTTCTTGGAATATGTAGTGATATCATCTTGGTATACCGCCATTATTACATTAATTAGATTATCAAAAGCAACATCCATAGTTCTCTGGAAATTTGCACGAGCATTTTTAAGTCCAAACAAAATTTTGACATATACATATGTTCCCCATGGTGTCATGAAGGTTGTTTTATATTGTTTTGATTCCTTTACCTTCACCTGGTTATAACCTAAAAATCCATCCATCATAGATATCAGCTCACATATATTGATCATCTGCAACATAGCCTCCATGTTTTAGAGTGGGTAGTTATCCTTAAAAGAGGATACATTCAAGTTTCAAAAATCTAAACAGAGCCTTATGTCTCCATTTTTCTTCTCATGGGTACTAAATTAGAGACCCAAGATGAATGTTTGATAGGCTTGATGATATCCCCTTCCCTAAGCTTCATAGATTCCTCATGCATTTTAGGTTCTAAGGAAGGATTGATGGGTCTTTTTTTTTGTCTAAAAGGTTTTGCATCTAGTTTCAATGAGATTTCATGTTGGAAAAAATCTTCTCTATAAGCCTTAAGATCCTCATAAGACCATGAAAAAATGTTCTTATATTTCCTTACTATTGCAATCAACATCTTTCTAATTGTTAGGTTTATCTTTTTCCCAATGTACACCTTTTTTGGTGTCAATTCAGTGCCTAAGTTTATTTCTTCAATGTATTCTCTTTTTACTAGTGTTTGTTTCATAAGGTCTCAATCATTTCCATCAAAAACCCACTCCAATGTGATAAGTCCCTTAGGAATCTTATTAGTCTTGAGCTAATCAACTTCCTTTCCAAATACAGTTTTCTTGCCATCTACTTCTACAAATGCATTGAAATCAATTTCTTGGGCTTCATACTGATCTATGCAATGTGAGAACTTAATCAAATTAGTATCATCATTAAAAAATTGCCAACTATAAATATTATCAAGGATTGAAAGTCATGTTTTGAGCTCAACTTGTGAAATTCCTGTTAGAGTGACATCATCTCTCTTCAAAGCTACATTCACCAAGAAGCCTACCATTAAATTCTTGGACCTATCAATCCACTCAATAGATAAATCATAAAAAAATTAAATGGTGTCCCATACAACATTTTTAAACTTCTTTATCCTTTTTTTGGTAGCATACTTCGACCTCACTTGTGAAATAACCAACTTAGAATCTCCAAAAATAGTTAGTAATTTAATTTTGTGTTTGACAACCATGTTCAATCTAATTAGGAAGGCCTCATACTCTGCTATGTTGTTCATGCATTCAAATGTTAACAAGAATGAATATTTGAATGTTGTGCCTTTAGGTGAAATGAAAACCACTCCTACTTCATTACCTTCTCTACTGTATGCTCCATCAAAATACGTTCACCATACGCCATGCTCATTCTTGGAGACATCCCTATCAATTGGATCGATGTTCAATAATTTAGGTTGTGAATGTTCTATTCAAAAGCTTCTCAAGTCCACATCATAGAAGAAATTAATCTTATTTTGATCAACATATTCCACAATCTAGTTCACTCTTGGTTCTCTATACAATTTAACCTCTTCACCATTTATTGGTATTGTGGTGTAGGATAATTCAAATTGCACATTTCCTCCCACTGAAGTAGTCCATTTTCTTGATAGGAGTATCCCAAAGTGACGGGGTGTGTATATTATAGTTATGCCAATTGTGTATGTTTCTTTTGGATAAGCAGCTAACTTCACTTCTACATCCTTCATGATTCCTACCACTAGGACAAGCCTACTACCACCCACATGTGGAGTTGTTTCATGACTCCTGCTGGCATGATGTTAATAGCAGCTCCTAAATCAATCATGCAATTTCTCACCATTTTGTTGTTTATGATAAATGTGGTAAAAAATGGATTGACTTGTGGAGGATTCATCAATGCATCACCAAGAAAAACATCAGGGACTTTTATATCTCCTTTCCTGCCATTATTTATTTTGGTGGTTTCCCTATTTTTCGATTTTGTGTTCTTATTAGTTCCATTGGATATTAGTTGAATAGCATTGTCTCTATATTATTTCATCTTCATTATTTCCAATAGTGGTATAGACATCTTCACTTGAGACAATGCTTGTGTGAAATCAAATGAAGAGGTGTTTTCTATTTTGGCTATCCTCCATTTTTCTAGTGGTTCTCCTTTATTTTCTTCTTTCTCCTTTTTATTTGTTTCATCATGTTTCTATTTGATTTTGTATAATTATTTCCCTTCTTTAGTAACACACCTTTTCTCATTCTTACTAAGCTCATTATTCTCTACCTTCTTTGGTTTTTCCTGTGTTGTTTCTTTATCTTTCACAAACAATCCTCTTGGAGTGCCTTCATTTGCATTTTTCATTCTATTTCTTAGCATATAGAAGCTTTTTGCTTTCTCTATTGAAGAAATGGTTAAATATTTGATATCTTCATCAGTTGGCCTCCTCAATTTACAATTACTTGAATTAGGTGTTGTATAAGGAGGATGTGATTCATCATTGCTTTCATTATCCTTATCAGAGAAGACCTATTGTTTGGCCATGTGAATATTGTACCTCTGATTATTTACATCATACTCATAGCCTTCATCTCCTGAGGATAGGTATTCTTATTCAACTAGATGAAGGGTATGTAAGGTTAGATATATTGTATGATCATCCTCTTCATTGTTATATGGAATTTCTTCTTCTTGTATTGACTGTGCTACAACACAATGATTTAGGGAATGAGGCAGCTTGCAAAATTGACACCAAGGGTTGTTATTGACCATGTAGGCTCCTTTTTTAGTTAAAGGATCAGGAGTTTATTTATACTTAGGCCTATTAGTTATGGGTTTTCCATCTTTCCAATTTGTATTGTATGGCATGCCATGCAATTTTAATCTTTCATTTCTGTATGAATTCTCCTTCCTATTTTTGAGATTGTTAGAGTTTTGAGGAACTCTAAGGTTTTTCCTTTTTGCAGTCATCCTTGTAGTCTTCCTATTGTTCTCAATGGTTAATGCTATCTTTTGTGCTTAAGTTAAACTTCTAGGGAATTTTTTTCTAATTTCATACCCGATTTTTGGATCAAAGGCCTTTAAATAGATACTTAAGGCTATCAGATCAGTCAGTTTGGATCCATGTGGTATTTTGTTGTATAGTTTGGAAAAACTCTGATTAAAATCATAAACTAACTCATTTTCATATTTTTGAATACTTCTCAATTCATGAAGGGTGAATTCAGGGGCACACTGATTTCCATATTGCTCTAGAAATTAATTATGAAAGTCTACTATAGAATCAACTGAAGCATCACATATACCATTGAACCAATCCCTTGCTTATTCAATCAGGGACATCATGAAAAATCTAATATTTACATCCTCACACTCCATACCAATATATTTTATAAAGGAATTGAAATTTATAATATGTTCTTTAGCTGATATCACATTATTCCCAGTGAATTTGGGAATTGTATTTCTCTAATTGTTGTCAATTGGGTATGGATATAATTGGCACCCTATTAAATCAAATTGTCTACATCTGCTCATAGGGTTTTGTGGATGCAAATTCAGAGGTGGTAGATTGGGGTGGTATTCATATCCATACTAGGGATAATGATAGAAATTTTGTTTGATGTGTTGTTGAGGGTTTACATTCTGATGTGGCACATGTTGTTGATGTTGTTGGGAAAATTGTTGGCCTAGTGGTGGATAGTGACAGGGAATATTGCTAGCATTCAAGGGTTGGAACCTTTATAGTGGCACATTATGTTGAGTGCATTGTCTTGGGTTACCAATGGTATTATGAGGTAATTTTTAAGTACTTAGAGCACTAGTATTTCAAGATATTCCATGTGAATTGACATTACCACCTTGTTTATGTGGATGGACATATTTTGGTAGTTTTGGTGCCTAGATGTTTAATTGTGCCATTTTTTGATCTATGTCCTAGATTTCTTGTATCATTTGTTGTCTCCTAATTTTTCATTTCCATTCTAAATGTAGTTCAATCCCTTGATTAGTCATACTATCAAAATCAACAACAGTGTGATCAACAGACCCCACATTGTTTTCTTCTCCTTGTGATGAGAATCCCCTATCATATTCCTTATGTCTTCATTTTCTTTCTTCTTCAACTTGTTCCTCAAAATCACTTGATTTTTGAGGGTCTGACCTAAAATTGAGGATATTATCATTTATATTGCTTCTTTCGGGAGGTGTTGATGGATTTCCACCATCAAGATGAAGTGGAGAGTTCAATGTTGTGAAGGTTTGCTATGATGTTTTCACATTATCTTCTGGCTATTTCGATACCACTTCACTCTTATTTGTGTTATTTTTCCCATGAGAAGATCCATGCTTATCTTTCCACCTAACATTGCTCTTCTTGGGACTCTCTTGGTGCAATGATCTTCCATTCATGTTGGATGATATTAAATATCTCTGGTGTCTATTCTCCATCCTTTCTGATTTGATATTTACTTTATCAATCATAAAAATACTTAAGAGTAACCACCTTCTTTTCATAAATAGGAAAATGATTGTTTTTCATCTCAACAGAGTGCTCACCCTTTTATGATGTTTTGAAATGACACTATGATGGAAGGCTAAGGTTTAAAATTGGCTTATCCCCAATAGAGGCGCCAATTTATTGGATCTTGAAAATGTAGGTTAACAATCTTAAGAGGATGTTAGGCCCTATGATTAGACTTGCAACATTCTTGAACCAATTAATAGAGTTAACCTATATGGTGGATGAATCTCTGCACTTTAGACTTTACTAGACCTAGTAGGTGGGTGGACCTTGATAGCTAAAGTAGATTGTGTGAATTATTTGTATTTAAAGATTTATCCACAGTGGCATAAACTGTGGGATAAATGATGGATTTTTAATTACTCCTACTCCTGATGTGATAATTAGAAATTTAGAATATGAAAGTGGATAAGTAAGGTGTAATGAAATGTGAAATGGACTAGTGCCTTATTGGGTAAGAAAAGTCAATGAAGTTTTATGATAAGTGGCTAGTATTGGATACAATTCTAATTTTTTTACACTTCTATTTGTTTATACCTTGTATAAACATGCAAGAATGTGACTAACAAACTACTTACTGATCCAATTGATCCTATTAGGTTACTATGACTTATTTAAAAGGATTTTAATCCTTCCTTGTAGGAACCAATTAAAAGAATCACACAACGACAGAAAATGTGTATTGACAAATGAAGTATATCCTCAATTTGAATAACAAGATACCATCAAATTGGAGACAATATGGCAATCTTATCAATTACAACGCTCTTCTTACTGATCAAAATAATTCTTCCAAGTTATTGTAATCAATTAAAAGGATTTTAATTCTTTTAATGGAAACCAATTAAATTGATTACATAATAGCAACAAATGTGCCTTGATGAAATTAAATATCAGCTTGGATACACAAATTAAAATAATAGAGAAATAACAATGTGGAGACAACCAAATAATTGTTCAAATCAACTAAAAAATAGACACCAATATCAAAGCACACAACATCAAATATCATCTATTGATTTTTTCCAAAATTTATGCATGCATCACGGTCCTTTATATTATAATCTATCTAATAAATATTATGAAAGTCATTTTGTATATCTATATTCTCTCTTTTCCCTCCCACCCTCTAATCATCACATGTCCAACTTATATAAGAATATCTTGAAAAGGGTATACCTCTTCATAAGTGTATTTTGGAATTTTGTATATCTAAGTACTCTTGACTCAAGTGTGTATCAACATCCTCTACATCATTCCTCATATCAATATCCATGATAATCATCCTTTGCAAATGCTCACAGGCCTCTTCCAATGTTGAATCTTCATTCTTGGCCACTTCCAAGGCTCCCTATAGTATTAGTTGGCACTATTTCATTCATTCAATCTAGCTTTTAAGTTCTACATCATCTTTGAACAATGTAGGAACCCCTTCCTTTGAAGCATCAATAAACTCCTTGGAATCTACTTGAAGTTACTTATAATAGTTATTATGCTTCCCTATCAAATCCTTAGTAGCTACAATGGCCCCAGTATCAGAAGTGCCTCTTTTTTGTATCTCTTAGAGATTTTCTTGTAGCCTATCATTTATCCTTTTATGATCTTGAATTGTAGTATGACTGTTGCAGTGAGTTACCCAGAACTTTTCCATCCAAATCATCATATTAGTGTGCCTCTTTTGGATTATTATAGAAAGTGTGTTAAATCTGGCCTTAATTACTTGAGTGTGCATATGTTGATTACTCATCTGCAATTCCTCACACTTTTCCTTTAGTCAACATTCTAGTGGATATTTTGAAAGTATCCTTGACTTTATCTCTTAGGAAATCATTTTCTTTGAGCATCCTTTCATTGTTCAACTTGTACATATCTCATTCTTTGATCAATATATGAATGTAAGCCTTGTTAAACTTGGCTACATTTATGCCAATCTCAGTTGTGACCATAGGATTAGTTTCACCCACCTTTAATTTCATCACATGACCAAATTATTTCTTTGTATCAATAATCACAAACTTCTTGTGTGGGGAGTATAAGGCCCAAATCATAAGAGAACTCTCATCAAGATTATATCTTGACCCAGTGTATACCTCTATTACCCCTTCTAGACTGAGCTTATGTTTTGCATCATTATTGTATAAAAATATATAAAAAATAAGAGAAAAATTTAAATCCAAAGTAGGAAAGATCATCACACCAGACTCCTCTAATAATTTTCTTCCTTTCTCCAAATTCATGTTCTTCATTTCATTCTCTACATCCACCTTCAATGTGTTCAATAGTTGGCCTTCATTGTTGGGTGTGATGTTTTCAATTTATTCCCTTATTGTCTTCCCATTTTCTTTGCACAAGAAAGATTTAAATTTGAGAGATTTAACAAACTAATCATTTGAGACAAAGGATTTATAATCCAACTTCTTGGTATCTATGTCAGATAACTCCCCAACTTCATGTTCTCTATTTGGAGGTTGATACTTTTCAATTCTTAGCTTGGGGATCTTATTAGGTTGGCTTTGGGGGTCAATTTCATCAGAAAGATCCCTCACTACCAGATGATAGCATTTTTTCTTCTTGTATTTCCATCTTTTGCTCAATTTCTCTATTGTAGTTATCAATTTCCAATTCAACCTCTACTTATTCCATGTTTCTAATAATATCATTATGAGGATATGGTACGCAAACATATCCACCCAAATTATGTTTTTTCCTTGCAAAATAAATTAAACCTTTAACATCAAATCCCTTCCTTAGTGCAGCCTTCTTCATATTGAAGTGTGATAGTTTGTCCAAAATGAGATCATATCCTTCTTCTGACACCACTGTGAAATACCCAAAATGCAATGTACTAGGCATGAATGTTTTTCATATGAACTCAAGTTCATGATATTGGAATAATCCATTTTCCTAATAATCTCTAGATATGCAATTTTATCTTGCATAGTCCTGGGTAATAGGAAAGGTGTGTCATCAAAACCATAAACCGTGATCATAGTGGAATCATCATAGTAATAACAGTCTCCCTAATTATGACCTATAGTCGATGGTCCATTGAAATCCTTAGGCATCAAGAATTGTTTGATCTCATTAGACAATGAATAATCATAAGGGTGATAATAAAACTTGTGCAGTGTCTTAGCAAAGTGTTCTTCAAATAAACATAATTGAAATTGATAAATCTACTATCCCAAATGGAAGTACACAATTATATTGCTAATGGTTGAACCTCTTTATCCAATTGTGTAATCCTTAATTCCTCTAGACACATTTCTAACTCTTGTCTATAATACAATATCATGTACATTCAAGAAGGGAAAAATGTTTAAAGTGCTTTGTGGGAGATCCATTTTTTATGGCCATTAGACCTAATTCAATCCCTCTAAAATGGTGTGAAGCATAATCAAAAGGTCTCACATTATGACATTGCACATCTGTAGCAATCACCATTGGCCCTATAGACATGAATTCAGAGACATTTGTTCCCAATACTTGACCCACTGAGAAGTAAGTATATTTTAGGTAGGGCTCAAACAAGTTGAAATGAAAAGGAGGTCCATCACCATCCTCAAGTGGTACTAGGATTTTGTCTTCTCTAGGTTCGTATAATGGAAACCTCCATCCTTTGTAGGTAGTCTCCATCCTCTAGTATTCTTTCTCTAAATCCTCATGCACTATAGGTTGATCATATGTGTCATCTAGGCTAAAAAATTCACAAAGCACAATTTTGGATACATGTATGAAAGGTCCTCCTTGTGGGTTGCATATAGTTTTAAGGTTTGGGTTATAATGATTAGCTAGAAGTTTTATGAGCTCTATATTCACAAAGACATTGGGAACAACCAAATTTTCCAAATTGAAATTCCAAGGGTTATAGACTGGTTCAAATCTACTTTTCTAAAAATAATGAAACATGAACAATTTATATCCCCTAATGGGAGTCCACACATCTCCTACATGTTTTCATTTATGCTATAATATTTCTACATCAGCCCTAAAATATACAAACCTTCTAGCTTTTGGCCCTGAATCAGGCAATTGATCAATGGGGTATTGGTTTAGTTTCCATTCTTTTGTTTTTGTCTTTTACTTTTGGATTGTCTACTTTCAGCTTGTTGCTTCCTATTTTTTTTTTTTATAACTTGAACCTTCAATTCTTATTCTCTATAAGGTGGCAGAATTGAATTATAATCTATTAATTGCAGGTATACTTCATATGCTTACTTGTATGTCTTCATGCACACTGAATTCCTTGTCTATCACTTGATCTCTCGTCCTTCTTCACTGCAACTTCTAAAAATTATTTTGGTTCAATATTTCAATCAAAAATATTCATATGAAGTTCATTCTTATATGCATTAATGTCTTCCATTGGAAATGAATGTTACAGGTTTTTTGAATTTCAAATTTTCAAAATGATGCAAGAAGATTTCATCGGTGAAACTCTTTTAATCTCAGGTTGATCTACATGTTTTATTTGGTGTCATCTCTATTTTACACATTCATAACTAATCACCAAGACATAATTGAATTTTCCTTCAATATGAAGTATCCCTTTGGTTCTTATATTTAGTTGGCCACTTAATTGTTTCACCAATAGTGTACAACTACCTTCTCTCTTGCCTTTCAACTCCTATTATTTCAGGGAGAACATTATGAAATTTAGCCAATATCAAGGTGGTTTGAACCATTAGAATTCCTTTATATTGTCCCTCAGTTTCTTTTCAAAAAATTGTGGTCATTCCATTCATACCATTACTGAGAGAATAAAATTCTTTTTTGATGTATTTGGTCTCCCCCTCTACCGCTTCATTCATTAGGATAAATCAGTGAGACTTTCATTGAAAACCTCTCTCATTAGCATAACCACATGGTTAGAGAGATCTGAGGGACTTACTTTGATCATACATATCTCTCTGATACAATTTTTATTATATTTTATCAGTGAAAATGTGTATATTTCTCCCCGATAAGGTTTCCATTGGCATAACACATGAACTTGGTATGATTTGAAAATTTCCTTCCTACCAACCTGCTTTTGTCGATAAGTTTAAATTAGTGAAATGTTATGCACTATCTTCCTAATTCTACATACATGTTATCTTCAAGGTCTTTGATCACAATAACTTTATTTACTTCTTCAGGATATGCAAAAAAATTCAAATGAGGGGCTAAGACTTGAAAAATTGGAAAGATATGCATATGATCTTCCTGATAAGGACCAATTGCTCTCAAGGCTATTGCTCAACTGTGATTAGAGAGATTATTATATGTCAAAGGCCATTTTAATAGGATCATTAGTTAACATGGGTTGTAAAATGGATCTTGTCACAAAAATTTCAACAATTTGTATTGATCATGAAATTAAGGTGTGGCAATTTTCTATGGCACGTTGAAGATAGGCAGGTGAAGGCTAGTGAAAAATGTGATATTTTTCCAGTTCCAACATGTTTGAGGCTAAATATCACTTCATTAATAGTGATAAGTTTGTAGAAAGAGAATATACTTGCAAAAAAGAAGATTTATGAGAAGTACATCCATGAGAGATAAAGTCACTTTGTAGACACTAAAAAATGTCTGAAACGATATCATACACTCGAATCAGGTTTACTAACATCATTTCCTCTCAAAATCCATCCTCTTTTCACTTAATTAATTAAATTAGCCTAGGTATTTAATTAATTGCATCATTTTCATCTATTAACCTTATTAATTCAAATCAATTTGATTCTCCCCCCTTTCATGCTAACATTCCATCTCATTAAATTAAATAAATCAAAGTATATAATTTATTTTCCTAATTCATCTTATTTAATTAAATAACCCCAAGTTATTTAATTAAATGCCATATCAATTTTCCCCTTTCATTAAATTTTTTAATTTAATGAATATCACTTTAATTCTTCAATCCCCTAATTGTATGATTAAACATTGTTTAATTAGCAATTAAAATAATCTTCCTCTAAAAAGGGAATATTCTTTATCCACTTATTGCACAATTAAAATTTTATTTTAATTTGAAAAAAGTTTTTATCCTCACCCATGAGAATATTCATTGGAATATTCTCTCTCCTCCAATCATCTCACTTGGCTTCTTGAACAAGCTAAACCTTTAAGCTCTTGAGAAAGTCACCTGGTGACCTATGTGTGTAGGTCAAAAGTGTGTTTGTTTTGAACAAATGTGAGCCCTTCGTTAACATCTCATCTTGCATTCTCACCCGTTGATGAAAATCCATGATCCATGCCTCTTCTTCCTTTCATCCTGGATCGTTGTTTAATATTTTTGATCTCAATCATCTATTCCTCATTTTCTCTCCTATAAATAGATCACTATTTGGAGAAAAATGGATCCATCTTTCAGAGAAAACTTATGTTGTTGAATTAATTCACACTTATACTCATATTTTACTCACTTTTAGCATATTTTAGTTCATTTTTAGTTGTATAATAGCTTAAAACATCCATTAATGGCTTCCATGCATCCATCATAGTTTGTTTATAAATTAGGGTTTCCATATTTTAGCTTAGAATTAGCTTAGCAATTGCATAATTAGATCAATTTTAGCTTGCACCATGTTAATTTTAGCATAATTCATTTTTTCATCAATTTACCACAATGGTTTCATCGATTCTCTTCAATAGAATTGACTAAAATAGGCTCACAAATCATGAGATTGGGAAAGGGTCATTGTTCCACATCAACACAACACCAATTCTGAAATAGGATAAGTTTCAAATGGGTTAGAGTAGGAATTTAACTATTTTTTATAGTTTGTAACTTATAGTTTCAATAAATGCTTAGTTTAAATTTCAATATGAATGATCTTGTTTGTGATTGAGGTTTAGTGGCTAAATTATGCTTTGATTCATCATGGATAAAGCATAATCAACCCACCCTAAATCCTCATCTCACATTCTAGTGCTAGAAGGAGGTAAAACTATTAATTAATCAATTTTTAGCTTAAACTTCATTCGTTTTTAATTTTTCTAGGATACAATGACTCCTAAATTACAAATAGTGATGCAGTTTGAAGAGCATCACCATATAGCGATGTTATCTCAATTTGAAACAATGACATTAATTAAATGCATTGGCACTAATTTAAATCTAGTGATGCTAATTTAATACAGAGGTACATAGACTTCAAACAGTGACACCCCCAAATTCATTAGAGCAATGCTTGAAAAAATCTTGATGCTATCATGCTTTTTGTTTCTGATGTAGAGAGTCACCCATTTTCAGTAGTGTGGCACCTATATTTCAAATTGCAACGCTATCATGTGCAGCGATGCCCAATCAGGGTAAGAAGTTTTATGATCATTTTTTTGACATGTGCTTTATTTTTTTGTCGATCTGTTAGATCACTAATACACTTCTAGCATTGTGTTAGTTGTTAGACTAATGGGGTTTGTAGGTTGAAAGACATGGAGCTAAAGTGAAGAAATTTTTCCTATATTGAAATTTTATGATTGTAACAAGCATTTGACGCTTTGATGCAATTATAACCCAACTTTTATGTTTTCTACTTTTTCCTCTAGGACAATCACTAAATTTCCATTAGGTTTAAAAATAATGCTCAAATGGGAATAAAATTGAACCCTCATCACATTATTTTTTTTGGGTTTGAAATTGAACAAGACAACCTCATATTTTGTTTGGTGCATAAAATGAAGACATCTTAGCTTTAGGGGTTAAAATTTATCATTATTATGTTTTGTGATTTACAACATTGTTGGTGGATGCGTATACAATTCTTTCATGTCATTTAGTGATCTTCAGAAATAGAAAAAATCCTTAACACTTTGCAAAATCACCTACATCTTTCAATTTGGTTAAAAATTGAACCCTTTTGTGAGTGTGAGAAAAGGGCATAGCATGTGTTCTCTATTTGTTCATATGAATGGAGATGATTGAACTACATATGTAATTCCTTGCTATTTTTTATCCTTAGAGGGTTCACCTCCCTACTTTGAAAGGAGAGAATGACCCAAGTGATAATGAGCTAAATCCAAGCTCTTCTGAACCACTATATAAATTTGTGATTGCAAGGAAAGTTTGCAATCAATGGGAAGCGGTACATGATAGCTCTTTGCCAATGTCTTTATGATGGGTAAATCCCTTGTTCCAATGGTTGGAAGACCTCTTGATAAATTTTATCATAGTACCCCCATAACTGGATGTCCTTACTATGAGCCATTGTTTAGAAGCCAAAATCCTTAATACTTGCTGGTACAAGAATGGTCGTTCTAAAGCTACCCCAAATTCTTACTATTAAATTGTAGAAATAGAAAAAATCATTTTATTCTCTATATTTTAAGGATTTTGAGATTTTGTGGTCCTAATAAGTGTGTTCCATTGAGGGGAGCTAGTGTCACCAAATCACTAACTGTTTGCATTGATTAGTGTTTGGAGAAATCCAAGTTGGGACTCAAAAAGTATAGCCATTTTGAACCTATGATTCTAAAGTGATTGTGAGTCAATTTGATACCTTTCTTGGTTCCAAAATGATACAAAAAAAAAAATTCACTATCTTCCTCAAAATTTCAAACACTTTGGTCTAAATATGAATACCTCTTGAAATTAGCCTTGATATTACTACTTGTCTTAAGGATTCTATCCTTAGAGATTTCTAAATAAGTTTACTTATATCTCAAAATCCATGTTTTCCAAAGACAACATAAGCAATTATGGCTTCAACATCATGATTCTCACAAAATTGAGATTATGAAATTTATGATGTTTTGGACATAAACATTTAGTTTGAAAACTTAATCAAAGACAAGCGATTGTTGTAAAATAAACTCATTAACCAAGATAAATTGACAAATGAACCCCACATGACTATTTGGAGACCGATTGCTCCAATTGAACCTAATCTTCTAGGTGATATCATTCTAAAATATCTTCCTTTCTTCCACAAACTTAAACTATTTCTAAATGATCTCACGCAAATTCAAGATCCCTAAAGTAAGGTCTACAAGTCATCATTTTAGACTTAGGCATTGTTGGTGTTTTTCCAATATATAAAAAATCTCTAAAGAGTAGAAAACTCCTATATCCAGGACCCTTAAAATGAATGGCCAATTGACAAGATTCAGTTGAAGACTGAAATCTTCTACACTTCAAGCTCTATGGGACCTAGGAGGGTGTTCCTTTTAACATTTCATTTGACTATCTCAATGAATGATATAGAAAATCATAGATCGGTTCCTATCAAGGGTAAATAACGTAATTTACTCAAAGGTTGGATAATCTTTAAGAAATAACCATGAATTTACTAAGAACAAGGTAAATATCACACACACATACCTCATAGCAAATGAATTTTAAGAAATTTGTATTCTAACCTTGATTCCATGGCTTGATATACTATTATTATCATTCAAATGACAAATACCACAACAAATAGACTAGTGTATTCATCAATTGGGAAATAGAGTCACACATCTTATAATCAATCATGTAGAAATTCTTTAAATATGAAAATTATGGACTATTTTCATAAGGTCTTGCATTATGAAAACTCACTGTACATAGCGCATCACTTGTTACCAAATTCTCTATAAACCATCACAAATTCATGAACTTATTTAAGCATTTAATTGATTCTTTGAACCAAAGTATAAATAAATTCATGCATTCAAATGAAGCATTTGAAAATGAATATAATATACTTGATATTGTATTCAAAATCTACAAGAGATATACAAAGAAGTGTATATGGATTATGCATGAAATTTATTTCAATATCAATAATTTCTACAAAACTATTTAAGATTTTCATATGCACAGTTCAAAGACCATGACAATTCAATCAATCTATTTTTTGTTATTCTTCTAATATCTACCCCTTTCATATATTAGACCTAAAGAATCAAAAACTCAGAACCCCTTGCGAATGAGCCATGAATTCCCTTTTATAGTGTAAGGGAGCAAAAAAGCTTCTAGCTCAAAATGCATACCACATTACAAAATTTCATTTCAATAAAAATTTCATTTTTATTTCAAAATTCCCCACATGTTGACTCTATAGTAGCACATCGAAGCTGGGAAACTAAAATTGCAACAACCATCAAAGAGGGAAAAGTAAAGTGCTACCAAAAATTTCCCTCAACCACTAGGTAAATGAAAAATTCAATGATCATATTGTTGCATGAGCGTACAGTCAACATCCAACACCTCAAAAATTATCATCCACACAGGTAGAGAGAAAGCAAGCATGATAGGAATTATCAAACAACACAAAATTTTCATTCCACATGCCACCATTTTAGCAACTAGAAGACTTATTACCAGCAACACATAATCCATGATACATGTGCCCACTTCATATCATCACAAGAGGAGGAGAAGATACTTTGACCCCCTCTTCATTCTTGTCCCTTTTCAGCACAATGCCATCTCACCTACTAGGAGTCTTGATAGCTAAAGGTAAGATGGATAATACCTCTTCTCTAGGGGATTGAACTCAGCCCAGAGTCACAAGATACTAGCAGTAGCCAGATTCTGTCTCAGTTTCAATTTTAGACAAGCTATCCATGATGTTAATGGGTGATTTTTTCAATCTAAAAGAACCACAACCATATTGAATTTTCTATTGAATTCTGCTAGAGGGCCCAACAAACTCTTCTCCTTTTTCTTCCATTGTCTCTGAGCTCATAGCTTGACCCTTCAATTGGTGGCTACATTTGGTAACAATAGATGTAGATCCCTTGCTATAGATATCATTATAAACACTTTTTCCTTGCTCCATTTTTTAACCATGGGACCTCTATAAATTGATTCTAGAAGACCTTCGCATTGGAACAAATGAAGCACCATATTTTTTCATCTTGCCACTGGAAAAATATACACTTGTAACCTTGGCTCTCTGTATGAACTCAAAAGACTTGACAACTAATTGTGATAGTGAAAATAACAACTTTCAACTTCTATTTATTGAACAATATGATGATAGAAATCATCAATGCTCAATGAAAACACATGCACAAACTAGACAATTTGTTGGCATGCATATTTTCACCATTTATTTCCCAAGTGCATAGAAATTTTCATTTCATACTTCATGACTACCAACAATTAAGTCTCCACATACATGGAGATCAATTTGATCTCACCTACAAAGAGTAGATCATTAATGCCCACTAGTTGCAAAATGAAACAACTATCGGATGCCTATTTATCAATTTTGAATGTTAGTCCTTGATCCCTTGATAAGATGGTAAATCAAATGACTCACACTAGGTTGACTGGATTTGAATTCCAATAGTGCTTCATCCATTTGTCTCCAGCCAATGACGTTGATCTAAATCAGCTGGTAACTCCTTCATCGATAGGTTTTTCCCATCTCATGACTTGGTGGATTAATCCATGTCTCAGGATCTCACTAATCTTGTAGCCTCTAATGAGCATTTACTTTTTCCCTACGAGCTAGCAGGGATCAGTGAAGATTTTTCCCAATGTTTAATCTTTGTTGTCAGTTTAGAACCACGAGCAGTAAGCCAAACAATGGAAAATGAGCCCCACATCCATATAAGAACATGCATCTTCATCTTGCTATCCTCACACTACATAACCAGCTGGCATTTTATGTTTGTGAACTAGCAGGGTACAACCAGGATCCTTTCCTATGGTCTCGAATCTCAAAGCCTATGCACATGAAAAGGTTAGCATTAAATAAGGGTCCATTATTAGGACAATAGTGATTTGACCCTTCTGGATAAATGACTTAAGCTTAAGTCATTTGGGAGATATTAAAACCCGTCCTTAGGAAAAAAATAAAATAAATAGCTAACTAGTTTACCAACATTCTAAGCTAGAGGGGTCAGTGGACATATGCATATGATGGCTCAAGTGATGACTTAAAGAATGGGATATCGACAGGGAAAGTCATCATGAAATTAGAATGGTTAACGATTTTTCAAAGAAAAAACCTTATCCAAACAAGGGGATGAGGGTTTAAAGTGCTGACCAAATCCATGGGATTCCCAGAAATTACAAAAAAATTGGAAGCTCCATCAAGCATCTTAGTCCAAAATCTCTCAACAAACACCTTTGGGAACTTCAAAAAACTAGGACTAGGTTGTTATACAATTTCTACAAATGTGCTTCAAGACACAATAATTTTTTTTTATTCCTTCTATTACTATCAGAATCCTAGTCTTTTCCAATGTTTCCAATTTCTCACATGACCATGATCTTAAACTTCCCTAAATGATCCATCACACAATCAAAATGCATAGGTGAAGATCTACATCTCACTATGACCATGATCTTAAACTTCCCTAAATGATCCATCACACAATCAAAATGCATAGGGGAAGATCTACATCATAATTCCAAGTTTGGTAGAAAGTGGGGCTTAATATTTTATCGCAATCACAACCTTTTGTTGAGGAACTTTTATGCTCAAGCTAGAAGGAACTGAACAAGCTTACTTACCCATATCTATCCTATCATTTAGGCCAAAATTAGTCTTTAGGATTTGAAAACCTTAAGAGGTATAGCATCATTTTCACAACCTTGGTCTTGATAAGTAGGAGGTATTTTCCACAGTGCGTCAAATTATGATATTGCTATCAGAATTCAACCGTGTAGTTTTCGATTCAAACTCATTGACCCATGTTTCATGAGTAGTGGTTCACAAAAACCCATCTCTCATGATAATGAATGGTCCACTTAACACTCATTGCATCTAGGTGATTCTCATAGAGGTGAAGCACTGGGCCATCCCGAGAGGTCACCCATCCCATTATTGCTCTAGCTCAAACGCGCTTAACTACAAAGTTTTCCCCAAGGTTAAGCCCAATTAGCTTGCGACCCCATTTGAAATAACTTTAGCAAGTGTTGTGCCTTATGAATCATTCATTATAGAGCCCCTTTAGCTCATCAATTGATAAGTAGGAGGTATTTTCCACAACGCGTCAAATTATGATATTGCTATCAGGATTCAATTGTGTAGTTTTCAAGTCAAACTCATTGACCCATGTTTCATGAGTAGTGTTTCACAAGAACCCATCTCTCATGATAATGAATGGTCCACTTAACAATCATTGCATCTAGGTGATGCTCACAGAGGTGAAGCACTAGGCCATCCTGGGAGGTCACCCATCCCAGTATTGCTCTAGCTCAAGCGCGCTTAACCATAGAGTTTTCCCCAAGGTTAAGCCCACTTAGCTTGCAAACCCATTTGTAAAACCTTCAACAAGTGTTGTGCCTTATGAACCATTCATTGTAGAGCCCCTTTAGCTCATCAATTGATAAGTAGGAGGTATTTTCCAAATAGCGTCAAATTATGATATTACTATTAGGATTCAACCGTGTAGTTTTCGAGTCAAACTCATTGACCAATGTTTCATGAGTAGTGGTTCATAAGAACCCATCTCTCATTATAATAAATGGTCCACTTAACACTCATTGCATCTAGGTGATGCCCACAGAGGTGAAGCATTGGACCATCCTGGGAGGTCACCTATCCAAGTATTGCTCTAGCTCAAGCGCACTTAACCATAAAGTTTTCCCCAAGGTTAAGCCCACTTAGCTTGCAACCCAATTTGCAAAACCTTCAACAAGTGTTGTGCCTTATGAACCATTCATTATAGAGCCCCTTTAGCTCATCAATTGATAAGTAGGAGGTATTTTTAGCGTGTCAAATTATGATATTGCTATTAGATTCAACCATGTAGTTTTCGAGTCAAACTCATTGACCCATGTTTCATGAGTAGTGGTTCACAAGAACCCATCTCTCATGATAATGAATGGTCCACTTAACACTCATTGCATCTAAGCACACTTGAGTTAGAGAAATACCAGGATGGGTGACCTCCCGGGATGGCCCAGTGCTTCACCTCTGTGAGCATCACCTAGATGCAATGAGTGTTAAGTGGACCATTAATTATCATGAGAAATAGGTTCTTGTGAACCACTACTCATGAAACATGGGTCAATGAGTTTGACTCGAAAACTACACAGTTGAATCCTAATAGCAATATCATAATTTGACGCGCTGTGGAAAATACCTCCTACTTATCAATTGATGAGCTAAAGGGGCTCTATAATGAATGGTTCATAAGGCACAACACTTTCTGAAGGTTTTGCAAAAGGGATTGCAAGTTAAGTGGGCTTAACCTTGGGGAAAACTCCATGGTTAAGCACACTTGAGTTGGAGAAATACTGGGATGGGTGACCCCCCGAGATGGCCCAGTGCTTCACCTCTGTGAGCATCACCTAGATGCAATGAGTTTTGAGTGGACCATTCATTATCATGAGAGATGGGTTCTTATGAACCACTACTCATGAAACATGGGTCAATGAGTTGGACTCAAAAACTACACAGTTAAATCCTAATAGCAATATCATAATTTGACACACTCTAGAAAATACCTCATACTTATCAATTGATGACCTAAAGGGGCTCTATAATGAATGGTTCATAAGGCACAACACTTGCTGAAGGTTTTGCAAATTGGGTTGCAAACTAAGTGGGCTTAACCTTGGGGAAAAATCCATGGTTAAGCGCATTTGAGCTAGAGAAATACTGGGATGGGTGACCTCCCAAGATGGCCTAGTGCTTCACCTTTGTGAGCTTCACATAGATGCAATGAGTGTTAAGTGGGCCATTCATTATCATGAGAGATGGGTTCTTGTGAACCACTACTCATGAAACATGGGTCAATGAGTTTTACTCAAAAACTACATGGTTGAATCCTAATAACAATATCATAAAACATTGGTATTGTCAAACAAATGTTTACTTTAGGTCAATATTGGGTCAAACATCTCATCCACCCCTTCATTCAATACTCAACTTCACCTATCTTTTCAAAACTTTCGACTACACCAACACTTTGTGACTTAAACATATATCAATTAAATCCCTAGCTTGGCTATTTTGTATGTGAAATGTATCCTTTTCCATGCATTTAGACAATTTTGTTATCATCCTTGAACTAGTTCATCTTAAAGGTCATGAGTCTACCCTAAATATTTACAAGTTCATCAACATCCTTTATCCCAACATTAGAAATTTAAACATAAGTCAAAAGTGTTGTCCCAAAATGTTTACAAAGACCACTCTCCACATCACCCATCTTTTCATCCCCCACTATCAGCATTGCTACCAAAAGACTTAGAGTGTCCCTTTTACCTAGATTTTATTCAACTAGAGAGTTGAAACATCACAAATCACAATGAAACTCTCCTAAAGGTGGAACAAAATTTATAGTAAAGATGAGATCACAAGACAAGAGAATCGTGGAGAAAACCAAAGTGATTTAGCTCAAGTGATCCAAATCCTTTAGAATTTGATCTAAGAAGCTAAGTTACACCATCACTACAACCAGAATCCCCCTCAAGACCAAGATAGAAGATGTCACAAATAGTCCAATTGAACTCACTAGGGAGGAAATAATGGAACATCAAGCCTTTGAAAATATAGCTCCTATCTCGCCAACATTTGTGGCACAAAATTTATCACAAGGTTTCACAACCCCATTACTAGGGCTAAATCAAACATACATTCCCGTTATCACAACAAGACTTTCCAAAGACTTTGGTCATGCTCTTTCATTTGAAAACAACACAATTGTGGGAACACTTGAAACCAATCCTCCATCTAAGACAACCACTTCAACACCTATCTTTGGTGCTCCTCTCATTCCTAAAGATCCTAAACAGCCATACACACCTCTTGATCTTCATTAATCCACCACAACTTCTAGATATTGAGGAAATCCCTCTTCATCTATACCCATGAGTACCACAAGTGTTCCTACCATCAAACAAAGTTGTGCAAATCAAGTATCTCAAAATAATGCACAAGGGAATGCCAGTACCATACCACATAATCAACCCTTAAAGAAAATAGGGAAATCCTTACCCAATCCTCCAATGGGTTCATTTATACCATTGGTTTCACAAAACACACCCATCCCATCCATTATTAGCCCATCTCAAAGAAATCCCTTGGTAACAAATCCTGTCAACATAGGTCATACATTATCTACATCCCTAACACAATAAAATCCTCTAGAAATGGGACAAGGAAATATTTTTAATCTATGGACTCAAGGTACTAGAATGCCATTTCCATTAAATATTCCAATGGAACCATCCTCATCTTTTCTCATAATACCCTTTACCATGAAAAATAAAATAGGATCTCAAACATACATTCCTCCACCACCATCCACTATCTTACAAGGAATGTTGAACCAAGGGAATCCCTAACATCTCATCACCAATCAATTACCCACTCAACATATCAATATCCATAATCCTCTACCGATGTCCCAACAACCACTTGATACCACATTACAAGTGCATGCCTTAGCTTTACATTAAGCACAACAGGCTTATCAACAAGCCATCCAACAACAACAATAGTAAACAGCCCTAGTAGCACAACAAAAACAACAAAAAAAACAAGCAACCCTAGTGGAACAACAAGTAGCCTTAGCACAACAACAACAACATGCAACAACATAACAACAAGTAGCCTCAATGACATAACAAGTAGCACAAAAACAACATGAACAACAACAAGCAACCATAGAAACACAACAAGTAGCAAACCACAATATCAAGCCTATCAAGAAAATTTTGTAGCACAACAACAACAGGAGGCCCGACAGCAAGCCCTAGTGGTGCACCAAGCTCAACAACAATCCTTACTAGCTCATAAATATGCCCAACAAAAACAAAAAGGTTCCTATTATAATCCCCAATTGAACATCGTCAATCAAAACACATTAGGAACATATACATCAATATCCAATCACCTTCACCAAATCTTACACAACCATACACTCCATACAACTCATCTATCATCCCACCATATGTTCCTCCATCCAACCTGCAAGATGATCTAGCATCAGAATTTATGGAATGATCACAAGAAATGCATGACCTTCACATGGGAAAGGAAAAGATGCCCCATACACTAAACTTGTGTCCATATTCATTCAATTGAAACATCACAATGGTACTGTGATAGGTTGAAATTAGGTGTTGGAAAATGATCAGCAAACAAAGTAATGCAAAATAACACTAAAACAACCTACACCTCAAGATTAGCCTAGTTGGATTCAATACAAAGTAAAGAAGATAAATGAAACGTTATACCTTGTCTCAAATCGATCCTTTGGTTGGCCCTTCGATCTTTGGTTTTGTATGCTCCTTGGATGGCAAGAGATGCAAGGTAGGTGATGATATGAAGATGGATGCAAGTGGGTGCAAGCATGAAAATGGCTAAGTGTGGATTCTAGGAAAATTTTGCAAGAGCTTGGCTACAAAGCATGATCTCTCCAAAATGAGAGAAAAGAGGGGTTATTTATAGAGATTTTGGAAATCTCTAGGGAAATGGATGGTCAAGATTAAGCCACCAAGATCAAGATGTAGGGCTAAGGTGAGTTGAGAACTCACAAGCCCTCACATCTTGACATGTGGCAAGTGATATGGCTTAAAAATGGTGATTTTGACATGAGGTGGAAGGATAGGACATGACATGGAGGGAGTACAAAGTACCTTGGGATTGGGACAAGATCTCCTCATAAATGAGGTACTTGTCCCCATGTGGGTGAAAGGACAAGTGGAGAATTAAAAATTCCTAAAATATCCTTATGGGGATGAGAGAAGGAATTTAAAATTCCTTTAAATGCATTGGGGTATTAAATGTGAATTAAAAATTCACACGGGGAATGGAGATGCCTTGTCAAAAGGAGAAAGAATTTAATAGGGCTGACTCAATTAAGTGATTAAGGTTGTGAAAGTACTTGATTAGACTAATTAATTACATCTTAGGAGAGGGTTATATTTCACATGTGACTTGATGTGACAAGTCAAAGATCACATGGGGAAGAGAAAAAGGAATTTAATATTCCTTGGAAGGATAAAAAGAATTAAAAATTCCTTGAGAGGTTGATTAGGCTAGTTAGTGAAGAATTAGAGGAGGGTTAGGTGGCTAAGAGAGATTAGAGGCCAACTTACAAAATTTGGAGGATGTGACACATCCTAATCAAGGATTAGGCATGTGCACATCCCTAATGATGAGATTAGAAGATGGATTAGGATAAAATAAAAAATGATGGAGGATGTGACATGAAGGGAATTAAATAAATGGCACATTTATTTAATTCAATTGATGAAAATGAGGATTAAAAAGATACGGTATTTATTTATTAATTAAATACCTTTGGGATTCGAAGAAATTTAGAGGATTAATTAAATAATAGTGATATTACTTAATTAATGCGGATAAGGGGATGCTTAGACGAAAGAGGATAAATTTGGATAAATTAAGTGTCCAAATTTAGGTGTCTACAGGTACCATTCCATCCTAGTTTTGAAATCCCCAAATTTGACAAATATAAAGGGAGAGGAATTATTGTGGACCATATCAAATAATTTAATGGCATGTGCATGGAGGTGGCTTACAATGATTCCTGATTAATGTGCCTCTTCCCATGAAGTTTAACAGGTCCTGCTATGGATTGGTTTTCTCATCTACCTCCTAGTATCAAAACTTTTCAAGCAAATACTGATAAATTCATCGACCACTTCTTCAATCTTGACGTGGATGTCAATCTAGAGGAATTGTACACTCTTAGACAAATAAAAGGAGAAATTTTTTCTAATTTATTACAATGATGGAGACAAAGATCTACCAAGATCAAATGGTCTCTTCCTAATTAACAACAAGTAGGAATCATCATAGAAAATCTAGACCCAAATCTATCCTTCCACTTGAAAATGCAGTGAATCACATCATATGACAAGCTTGTCCCTAGAGCCCTTAACATCAAGAGAGCTCTAATATCATAGGTAAATAATCAGTCTTACAAGGACAACCACCCATTAACTATTTAAAATGACAAGCCTCATGTTTGGGATAAGAATAAAAACATTACAAATGATGATGTGGTAGATGATAAGGTAATCCTATGTGCTCCTAGAAAAAACAAAAGTTTAGTTGCTAAAATCCAACCAACTATGCAACAAATGACACCTCCTCAAAACAATCAAATCAACAACACTAACATGCAACAAAGTAGAACCCCTAACAAGAAAACTTATCCTAAACACAAGTACACAAAACTATCTAAACCCATCAAGACAATCATGAAAAATTTGGTAGAGTCAAATCTAATCATGCTTCCAAACTTTGAAAATTACCAAGAACCACAAGAGAAACCATCTTGCTACAATGAAAAGGACCTTTGTGACTTTCACAAGATCAAAGGACACAAAACAACAAACTACATGAGGCTCAAAAAAATCATCAAAGACCTCATAGATAATGACACTATATTTATTGAGGTACCATCTGGGAACCAAGATCTTAAGATATACAAGAACTCTATGTTAGATCATAACAAAGGAAACAATACTAGAAAAGCTAAGGATTATACAAACATACAACATACCTATTCCAACATAGTTGCTTCTTATGATAGTTTCATCATTGTCATCACCATCAAAGGGCATAGTTTATAGTGTGGAGTTACAACATGATGTGGTAAATTCACCATCCAAGGAGTCCCACCCCAATCTAGGGTACAACCTACTCAACCAACAACAATTACCAACAATTACAATCTATTAGAATATTTTAAGAATACCATCGAATAGATATCAATCCTAGAGTTGTTGTTAGAGAAATCTCTATCAAAGTCCTTCATCCCTAAGGATATTGATACCAATTAGTTTCAAGCTATGGTGGGCCATATCGCTAATCATCTTCTCACCTTCTTCAAGCAAGACCTTCCATCACAACCATCTCATAACCATGCTTTACACCTTGAAATTATCATTCATAAGACCAAGGTCAAAAGATTGAGGTGTTCGATTGAACATCTACTCCCTTAAGCTGATCAAAAATTTGGGCTATTCAGAGGATACTATTGAGAGGGCAAATAGTACCACCATTAGGGCATATAATGACCAAGAATGGGTATCGCAAGGTATCATTGCACTTCCCATCCAAGTAGGCCCTCTCATTGCATAAAATACATGTCAAGTATTATACCTTGATCTTCCCTACAACATACTACTTGGTTGACCTTGGATCCATTCTCTAAAAGTTGTAGCCTCAACTTATCATCAATGTGTGAAGTTTCCTTTCAAGGGAAGATAGATTAGTATCCATAGAGATCCTAAGCATTTTTACTATTGCAAAAATTCTTGAAGCCAAGTTCTATAAAATCCTCCAAATACCTAAAAATGACAAAGGGCCTACACCTTCCACCTCATTTTTTTACCCATCATCCCTTGCATCCGCTTTGAAAACAAAGGAACTTATTATGGAATACATATTTGATATGAAAGTAGTGATTCAAGATGATGGTTGTGGGAACTACAAGCTAATGAAGAACACCTTTGTCTTAGGAGAGCTACCTACCTCACCTTAATCTCATGGGAAACCTACAACTAACAACAAAGAGCCTAAAACCATCAAGATGTAGGCTACTACCTTCACCAAGTGAGGGGGATTTGAATCAAGATGTCAATGAGGACAATGTCTCTAAAGTTCTCTATCAAGATGAATGACCTATCCCTAATCTTCCTATGGAAGCTAATAACAAAGGCTTCAGCTCATGAAAGGGATGGGATATAACAAGAATGAGAAGCTAGGACAAAATAATAATGGTGTACTAGAACCCATCATTTTTTAGAAATAACTAAAGAATCTTGACTTAGGTTGTACTACTAGCAAAGTCACCCTTATTGTCAAAGGTACTTCTACTAAACAAGGTGAGGCTTCCTCTTGGTCACCTACATCACATGATACAAACTTAGATGACTTCCTAATTGATGTTTCTGACCTATTTGAAAAAAACAACCTCTTCATGATATCTATTACATCCTTTTCTCCAAGAAATAAACCAACTAAAATATGCCTAGTCTACCCACAACTCATTGACATGGACCAGTAAGGACTGCCAATTCTTGATTTCTTTAAAAAAAAATGAAGTGATCTCAGAATTCATGGGAATTTGTGAAAATTTACCATGAGAAGATGATAAAGAAGGTTTTAACATAGAGCTAGATACAAATACATACTATGGGGAGACAATTGAATCCTTCAATCAAAAAATAAACGAAATGCAACTAGCATGCAAATCTCTAAGTGAAAACCACAATATGAAACTTTTTGATGCTAAAAAGGTGAAAAAAAAAGAATGAATCTAATGGTAAAAACCTCTCTAAGGTTCCCAAGGATGATGGGTTCTATCTCCCCCTTAGTGCAATGTATACAAAAAAGTTAGCAGTACTAGCAAAAAAGGCCACACCAGTCAATGTGGTAACCAAAGAAGCACATAAGATCACCTTCTATGTTGAATCCTTGTTGAATGAAGAACACTAAAACCTAGAAAAATTCCTAAAAGAATTTAGAAATAACTTTGCATGGTCATATACAAATATTCTAGGCCTCAACCCAAAAGTGGTTATGCATCAATTAGCGGTTTATCCTGAAGCTAAGCCATTCAAAAAAAATTTAATAGAGATGCACCCTCAGATAACACTCTTGGTCAAGCTCAAGTTACAAAATCTTCTTGATGTTGGATTCATCTGATCGATATATTATCCTAAGTGGGTTTCAAACCTAGTACTAGTATAAAAGCCCACTAGGGACATCATAATATACAATGAGTTCAGAGATTTAATTAAGGAATTTCTGAAGGATGATTTCCCTCTTCCTAATATCAACCTCATTGTAGACTTAATAGATAGGAATGAAATGTTGTCACTCATGGATGGATTTTTAGGCTACAATAAAATCATAATCGTCAATGAAGATCACCACATAACTACGTTCACTTGTCCATGGGAAACCTATTACTGGAATGTTATACCATTTTGGCTAAATAATTTAGGAGCAACCTATCAAAGGGAAATGACCCTCATCTTCCATGGCATGATCCAAAAAATAGTCAAATATTATTTGGATGATATTTTGGTAAAATCAAAGAAAAAAAGTGAGCATATACAAGTCTTAGGACCCATATTTGATAGGGTGGAAGAATAAAAAGTAAGGCTAAATAAAAAAAGTGTGTCTTTGGGGTCACATCAGGGAAACTTATTGGCTTCATCATCTCACAAAGAGGAATAGAAGTTAATCTAATGAAGGTGAAATCCATCCAAGAAATGGAGCCACCACAAACACTAAAGTAGATGAGAGGTTTACAAGGAATATTGTAGACCATCAAGGGGTTCATAGTACAACTATCAGATAAAATCCATCCCTTTTTTCATCTTCTCCATAAAGGGATAACCTAAAAGTGGGATGAGAAGTGAAATAAAGCTTTCCAATAGATTAAATATTTACTAACAACACCTCTAGTGCTCATTCCACCAATACCAAACGAAGCATTGATCTTGTATATCTCAGTAACACACACTAGGAGCTCTTTTAGCACAACATGATGAAAACAAAAAGGAAAGGGCTATCTACTACATCAACAGAACTTTGGTAGGATATGAAATGAACTATCCACCTATTGAGAGAGTATGCCTAGTGGTAATTTTTTCTTCACAAAATTTTAGGCACTACATGTTGTCACATCAAATCGAGCTCATTGCAAAGGTTGATCCATTGAAATACCTATTATCTAAAGCAACCCTCACAAGGTGAGCGGCCAAATGGGTGATGATCTTAATGGAATTTTACATAATTTGTATGTAGAGCACAAGGTAATCAAAGGACAAGTGATCACAAACCAATTGGTAGAGGCACCCATTTATGCTAAGAACCCTCTGATATGAGTTTCCTGATGAATCAATGTTCCTTATTAATATCATAGCTTAGTGGAAGATGTACTTTGATAGATCATTCACTCAACATGGATCAGGAGCACTCATCCTCTTGATCACCCCTTAAGGTGATTACATCCCAAAGTCCTACAGGCTATCGCTCTCAAGTACTGACAACATTTTTGAGTACAAATCCATAATCATAGGTCTAAGAATAGTGGTTCAGTGGAAGATACAAGAGATGAAAGTCTATGGAGACTCACAGCTGGTTATCAACCAAGTCAATGATGACTATCAAACTAAGGATGAAAAGCTCACTCCTTACAAAAAAATGGTGGAGAATCTCAATTATCTTTTCATAGACATAACTTTTGAGAAGATTAATTGCATGGAAAAAAGAGAAATAGATGCCATGGAAATGATTGGATCACTACTAGACATGCCAAACAACATCCTCCAATGAAAATTCTTGGTAGAAAAAATTCTTGTACCAACTTTCAAAATCCCTGAATCTGAATTTGTGTGTGTCATTGTTGGTCCTAGATCATTGTGGTACCATGAAATTTATATCTACCTTAGCAGAGGAACCCTCCCATCTGATATAACCTCAAACCTTAAAAATATCTTTGTTAAAAGGGAATCCTAATTCGTGATCCTAGGTGATACCCTTTACCACCGAAGCATTGAGGGGACATTACTACGATGTCTCAACCAAGAGAAAAAATTGAATGCTTTAACAGAGGTACATGATGGCATATGTGGTACCACTCTAGCAATATGATGTCAGCTAAGAAACTATTGAGGATGGGGTACTATTGGCCAACCATGGAAAAGAAAGCTCATCAATACATACAAAATTTTGTCCAATGTCAACAACATGGGGATCTAATTCATGCTTCAACTCAAGAGTTGCAATCCATGATCACACCTTTTCCTTTATCGCAATGGGGACTTGACCTCATAGGAAAAATCACCCAAACCTCATCCCATGAACACAAGTTTATCATAACCTCCATGGAGTACTTTATCAAGTGGGTTGAATCCATTCCAATGATTTACATAATAGGGAAGCATATTGCTAAATTCATCTTAAACTACCTAATCTATCGTTATGGTGTTCCACAAACTCTTATCTTAGATAATGGAACACCCTTAAAGAATTAGGATGTGAAAGAGCTATGTGAAAGATTCAACATCCAACACCAATTATCTACCCCATATTATCCCTAGGAAATGGTTAAGTAGAGGCTACGAATAAAACAATCTTGAAAATCTTGAAGAAAATAGTGAATGAAGCTAACCATGATTGGCATATGCAACTAAATCTTGCTCTCTAGGCTTATTGAACCAATATTCACACACCAACAAGTGTAACCCCTTTCTCCCTAGTCTATGGATCCAAAGTTATCTTTCCTATTGAGGTTGGGCTCCCATCATTGTGAGTGTCACTATAGAACCTAATCATCGATGAAGAATACATAGTATCTAGGTTGAACAAGTTAGAATTCTTGGATGAGCATCATCTCGACACCCTCAATCACTTGCAAGTGTATCAAAAATAACTAAAAAAAAGCTATAGCAAGAGGATCAAATGTTAGTATTTCTAGGTAGTGGACCTTGTACTGAAGTAGAATTAGAAGAACCTTCTAGATAAGGAAAGAAAATGGAATTTTGAGCCTAACTGTTGAACGTGTTTTCTGCACAATAACAGCCCAGACAGAATATGGTATCCTATCTCTCTTGAAAGGTAAATCTCTATCGGAAAGCCTCAAGAGATAACCCCAAGGTCTCTAATTTCAAGTCTTGACAGTGCATAAAAAAACTCAGTAACAAAATGTGAAAATGCTGGTAATCACAATGGGACCTTACTACAAGCAAAATAATAAATCGATTCTATCATATTTAACCAAAATCGGTGATACTTTAATCCTAGATTTAACCCAATGATCAAAGAAATAGAAAAGGGGAAGGGTTTCAAAGAGATTTCTAAATCTAATACTATTCCTAAGATTAACAATGAAAATAACCAACACTTGAAATGGACCAATCCCTCAAAACCGATCTCTACTTGACCCAGATAAATCTGAAATCTTATAGAAAATAGTGAAATCTTCTAAGGTTTGTAAGATTTTCAAATCATGAACATTCATTCACACAACCCTATTGTGGTTTAAATGGACAAGTCCTCACAATTGAACTAGGAACATGGAATCTGAAGTCCAGGCTAACTTTACAAAGCAACTAACTTTCAGTTGGTTGAAAAAAGTATGGACTGAAGGATTGCTGCAACATTCAAGTATTAAATCATGAACATTATTGAATCACATCTAATCTAAATATTAACATTCTCAAAGAAATTTTAAAGGTAGAATAACAAGAATCATGCAACACAAAAGAAAACAAGTATGGCACCAAATCACAATGTCATTTCTTGTATTCAAATTATCCACTATAGCAATAATTCCAGCTTTCTGTTACAAAATTTGCTTGGGAGAAACTACTTGCTAGCTTACTCTACTTGCTACTAACTATCTACTCTACTTCCAATCACCTAACTATCTAACCATCTAACTATTTCTAACCCTTTACAAAGAGGAAAAATGCCCAATATAAAGAATTTCCCATAAACTCGTCAGCCAGGCAAGGGTTTCATAGCATTAACTTAGCACAACAACCCGACCAAGAGAGTCTTTGAAATGGGTCAAATGTCATTAAATGCATGTATCATCCAATTCAGCCCAATGGCCGCAGTGCAGTTCAAACCAATGTGCGGGAAGATAATAGGGAAGCCCAAATCATGTCACAGCCTATCATGAACCATCTTCCCTATTATCCATATTCAGACCTAGCACTTCACAAACTCTCAAGAATGTCCCATCTAGGCCAGCTACTGGTGGGAAGGGAAAAACCCTAAGTCATCTTTTGATGGATGCAATCTCATCCCTTGAGTGTTTGACTGACTTATCCTAATCTACCTTGTATTCCAAATACTTATCAATAACTGCAAGGTAGGTGGCTACATCATCTAGCTGGTGCTTAGAAATGAAGCCATCATCAAGTGGCGCATAAACATACTACCACCATTCTCTCAATTGCTCCAGGCTCAAATACTTGGGCGTGATCTTCCTTCTTCCTGTCATTATCTTGAAAAATCAATGTAGCCATTGTAGATGCCAGCTAGGGTGTCATCAATGTGTCTTCTCTATTTGTAAATCTTTTTCAATACTTTTTGCCTGATTTGCAATACCTCAAATCACTCTCATGGCTCAGTAGCTCAAGAAGAAGGAAGGATCCCATCACTCACCAACCTGTCCCAGGTGTACTCCATAATAGTCTTGGTTTTCCGTAGTAGGAGGTCAGTGTCTTCTTTACCTTGTGCTATTACCTACTTCATCCAGTCCATCATCCTCGCAATATCCTTCCCAGTTGACAGGATTTCCTTAATAGCCCCATCAGCTTTTACTTGTACCCCTTTTAACCAATTCACAGTGGCAATAGTGAACGCTTTCATCTTTTCTAGCTCGGTTATGGTCTCCTAAGGTAGATAATTTATAGCAGAGGGAGAAGGATTAATGGACTACAGTGGCCTCATTAATTCCTCCAAGCACTTCCTGAGATTTTCATTTTCTCTCTTCAGCTCCTGCTTGGTCTTCATTTCCTTTCTCAATCGGTCCACAATAATCGTATTGGAGACCTCATATTCTTCAATATCCTATTCAATTGATGTAGGCCCTAGATTGAAATTTTGAATACTGTAATCCTTTCCACCCACATAATCTCTATCTTTACCTAGAGCAGGGGTGGCGATGTGGACAACCTTGTTATGTGCTTCATCCTTCTCAATTCTCAAGATTACTCTAGCCTTCTTCTTATCTTTAGCCTTCCCAAGTTTAGCTAGGAGCTCATCCCAATTTAGTGGCGTGTCTTCTACCACAACCTGTTTTCTCTTTATTTCTTTTTCAAGCCACTCTAGAACAACATGCTCCAATTGTGAATTGGTTTGCATCTCTCCCTGTTGATCCTAAGGTGCCTCCTCACTCAAGTTTTGTTTCTCAGGAGACTTGTCTTTATTCCTTTCCTCCTCAATGTGTTCCTCCTTATGTTTAGGTGATAGGACCTTTTCTGCTTCTTCCTCCCTTGGAGGAAATTCAATTACTTCATTTGTGGCTGGTGACTCTGCATATGTAACCGAGGGAGATTGCATTTATTTTTTAATTTCTACCTCTACACTATAGAGTTCCCCCTCATGGAATTCCTCTCCTTCAGTGCCTGGATCTTCATCCACCTCTTCTATCCCAGGTTCACTTTGAACTTCATGAGCAAGAGGGATGTCATCACGTTTCCCTTCATGAAGAGGGGTAGGAGGAAAATCTGCCTTAGGCACACTGTTCTTTGGAGGAGTCCAAGACCTCCTTGTATATACCTTTTCTTTCTCCTTTGAACTTTCTACCTTCACCACTGGCGGGGAAGTTACCTCTTTTGCAACCCTAGAGCTTCCTTCTTTGATAATCTTACAATTCTTCTTCTCTTCAGCACAGGAGCATCATTCTCGAGATTCTGTTCCTCAATTCCCTTGTGTTCGGACCTTGTAAGGATGGAATCTTGCAAGCACGTAGACCAAATATGAAGTCATTGTGAAGGTCTTGGTTTGTAGCACATTAGATAACTGTTCATGGAGCATTCTACTAATCAAGCTAGCCCAATGATAATCAATCAATTCTTGCTCCTTCCTCACAATGGCATGGCACATCCAATTCTCAAATACTCCTGCATTCTTCAATCCTACCACCCTGTTGAGAAGAGTGATGGCGTCATAATATTCCCTTTTGAACTTAATCCTAAAAATCTACTTGGGCAGTTTGGAATTGTGTGACTTGGGCTTTTCCAACCAAGAATTGATGAAATGTTGAGACTTAACAGTTTGTTCTTTGTAAAACTCCTTGGCTGACCCCATGTTAAATACCACCATGTGAGATCTGTCTGGCATGTCAAAATTTTGAGCAATAGAGACAGGGTTAATATTTGCTATCACTCTCCCTCGAGGACTGATAATCTTTTGAGTGCCTTGGTCATAGTGTCTAGCGCATTCTAGAACGAGCTCATAGCATTGCACTGTTGAAAGAAAACCAACCACATGTGCCAATCCTAACTCCTTCATCCTTCTGGCCACCAAGGGAAGGTCTTTGGCAGCCATTCTTTCTTTGAATCCTTTGTAATCCCATGATCCAATGTTACTGTCAGTCACCTCTAACCAAATCGATGTAATTTTTCTATTAGGAATCTTGCTCTTAGCGTCCATTTTGATCCTTTCTGCCTCATACATAGAGGATCCCTCTGCTACCTTGTTAGATTCAACCTGAATCCATCAAGAAAATCACAATAAAAACCATAGGAAACTAATGTTAACTCATCAATACATCGTTAGAATACATCTCATGCAACCAAAGTGCCATTAAATCTCATATGAAACGATCACACAAATCTCGGGTTTCAGGGCCATCCGTAGAATCTGAGCCAAAGAGAAATTTTGATAAATTCCTAACCGATCGGATTCCAATGGAATAACCAAGAAACACCTACTTAACTATCAAATTTGATCATAATCAATCAATAAATTACAAGGGGAATCCAAATATGACCTAAAATAACCATTAAATGCATCACAAATCATAAACGAATGCAATTACTTCATGTTCTTTCACATGTCATCAAATTTTAGGGAAATCCATGAGGGACGGATTTCTGCAAAGAACAAGCCAAGTAGGAGACTTCGGAAAATCAGAGAGGCGACAGATTTCAGAGAAATCCAGACTCGATGGAAGGCCATGGATAAGGCAGAATTCCAAACAAATGGAGATCCTTGGAACGAAGGTTTCGGCAAGAGTCATCCATCTCGCTGAGAATCTTGGTGACTTCAGGGAGTCACGCTGAAGGATGTCATTAGAATGGGTTTCGGCAAGACCTGGTGGTTTCGGTGTAACGTCTCAGTGAAAAGTGACATAGAAAATGCATCGATATAACCAAAGGGTAGTCGGGTAAGGTCTAGGCGACAACTTCTTATCTCACTGACTTTTGGGGTCCAAGCAAACACTTTGTCTAGACTAAAGTCTTTAGATATGAGGTCCCAGGGAAGCTGCGGTGTCTTTCCAATGAGTGATAGATTTGAATTTGGCTAGAGGTCTCGCCGATAGCATTATGTTTTAGCGAAATGAAGTCCCATCGACATAACCTCTTGCCGACAACAAGAAGTCTCCTCGACAAAAAATCTGAGCTCGCCAAGAAACGAAGGCTTCATCGTAAGGTCTTGGTGACTATCGAAAGTCTCACCGAAAGCAAAGGCCTCGGCAAGAGTTGTGAGCTCGCCGAAAGGTCTTACCGACTTAGCAAGGTTTTAGTGACAGAAAAGAACCGAGCTCAACAAAAGTGAAATGTGCTCGGTGAACAGTTTCGCCAAAAGATGGATGTCTTAGCGACAAAAATGGGTATCGGTATAACTACCAGATTCTGCTATGACATCTTGCCGACTAGGACTTGTCTTGCCGATGGCGAATATGAAGAAGCATATCAATGAGACATTTTCTTACGGGGTGAGGTCTCAACGAATCCTCTTTGTCTCACCAACTGATATGCATAAATGACTTTATCAGTGTGAGAAATGATATTTTCATGGTGATCCAATATGAACTTAGGAAGACCTCTTCAGCAAACCACAGGGTGATCGATATGACATCCCCCCAATTTTGAAGGGTCACAGCGAAGAAATTGGGAGGGACGAATAGCCACGATTTTACCCGAACACCGAACCAATGCAGAATTTCAAATGGTTTAACTTCGGGCCAGTTAGGGATGGACCTTTCATAGATTTTCCTTGTGTTTCAGGCCTGCTTTAAGATGAAACCACCTAATACGGCACTGCCCTAGGTCTAAAACCCTACTCACCTGCCATTAGCACACAGGAAAGTTTAGAATTTAGTTGTTTCAGCTATTAAGTCATCACTAGGGTTTACTAATTACTCTCAAGCAAGATTCATCAAAATGCAAACAAACAAATGAGATGGAAACTCGCCTAGGAGATGACGAATGATGTAATACTGAACAGCCCTAGCATGAAATAATCAAATACATAGGAATTCAAATCCCACAAACTTCCATAATACCAATGCGCCATTCACAATTCAATTCAAAGCAAAGTAATTAGACACATACCATTACAAAGCAACAACTGATCCTGGAATCAGCAGATGCGAAGAGAATGGGGTCCTCAAAGAACAGACACAGGAATGCACAAGAAACTATCACTACAAACCATGGTTCACTCAAATATCCCAAAACGAAGCCAATAGTTCAAAGAAAAAACTCTAAGGATATAGCTCTCAACTTAGACAATGGCAAATAGTGAACACAATGGCACAAAAAGATCTTAGAAATCAAGTAAAATCTAGCCTTCAAAGCATGTACGAAGCCATTAATGCAACGATAGGATAGCCAGAAAAACTCAGAAAGCCGACGACAAGGAGGAATCCAGAGAAATCCAGTCCTCACAGAAATCCACAAAAACTAATAATCCTCGAACCAAGGTCTAGCCGAAATCCAAGCAGGATCTGGGAAAATCTGACCAGGGTGAAAAATCCTGAATCTGGGCAAAAGCCCGAAATTCATCCAGAACTTGGGATTTTCAATGAATAACCTAGGGAAACACTTAGGCATTCAAGATAAACATTTTAAGCACATGCCTAGGTAAGAAAAAACCTCAAAAAGAAAGGGCCAAAACACCAAAACTGAAGCGAAAAAGGGTCCTTGCTTCTAGCGGGGCGTGTGTGCGAAAATTGCACAACACTAACTAGTTGGGTCCTTTCATCTTTAGAACAAGCTATGGATTAGGATCATATCAGTTATCAATGCCTAAAGGTGAACCCTTGTAGGAGCCAACTAACAACTTGCATCTCAAAAAAAATTATGCCTAGTCTTGAAGGGTGTAAATTTGAAAATATAAAAAAAATAAAAATGATAAAATACAAAAAAAAATGGAAAAAAGGATTGAAAAAGTAAATAAAAATAATCATCCTCTGGTGAAAATCACTTTGGTAGAATTTTGGACAAGTACCTTGGTGAAAACCTAGCAAACAAGCACTTTGCATAAATAAAGCACATTAATCTATTCTTTGGCTCTTTTATCCTATCATTCTTGGCACCACCATTCATCCATCACCTATCCTCATCCTTATCATAGCTTGACATTGTGAAGTATCACAAACCCTTTTGCACTACTCAGCATAATACAAAGGTTAGTTTGTCCTACCTATATCAAAGTAGTTTAACATATCACGCTGGGGGCACTTCATTATGAATCATGTTAGGTTCTTGTATATCTTGAGGTCATCAAAAATATTATTAGAAAATCCCAAAAAAGTTAATATCATCAAAAATTTGAAATTATTTTTGTAATATCCTATATTGCTAACATCCAAAAACATTTAGAAAATTGTAAAGTCAAAATCAAAAACATCCAAATCACATCAAAATCCTAAAAAGTTTGAACATCAAAAATACAAAAGCATTACCCTTGTCAAACCAAGTTGTCCCTGTGTTTGGACATAGGAAAGGCCATTGTGAATGTGCCCTTGAGACACCCTAGGTCGGTCTTTTAGAAATATTTCATAATAAACTAACATTCCATCAACTATTCATATCTCATTGTTAATAAGTTGAGTTAGTCAAACTATGTGGTCTCTATGCATATAACGTAGGAAAGGCTTATCTGTGATCAACCCTCAAGACCCCTATGATAGGTATTTAGGTTAGGTTCTTGGTCAAAAATCACTGAAAGCCCCTAAACATCCAAATATTTTGAAAACCCCTAAACATCCAAATATTTTGAAAACCCCAAAACATTCAGATATTCAAAAAATCCCAAAAAAATTAAAAATTGAAAAATACAAAAATAATAGAAAACATTCAAAATAACTAAAGAGCCTCAAATATCTTAGAAATACCTAAACAACCTCAAATAATCAAAAACCAAAAAATTCACATAAAATTTCAAAAAGACCAAAAATAGCCTCAAAAGATTTCAAAATACCAAAAACATTGAAATATTCCACAAAATCATAAACCATCCATCCCATCTAACTTTCACCCACAATAAACCTTCACCCATAATAAATCAATCATCACCTTCAACCTTTGGCAAAAAAAATTGAAAAGAAGTGTAGCAAGTCCCAAAGTGAGAGCTTAAGTGTCAAAATCTAAAGTCTAGATCATAATTAAATGTGTTAGTGAAGATTATATCAATAGCTCATCATCATCCTAATATCAAACAACTATCTGATCAAAATTTCCTAGGATGTATCCTTCCTATAATGGAAATCAGTATCAGACATCACCTTGTCTATATTAAATAGGCAAGAGATATAGATAACACGGATTCTTTGTCTTTAATCTTTTCTTATGATTTATCTTAATGACCCATTCTAAAGACCTGTCGATGATGTCTATCAAAATGATTTAGAGAGAAAGGAATTTAGCATCGATCTTCATATTTTATTTGATGTTCTTGTGGATACTCTTGTAAAATAATCTTGGCACATACTTTCTTAGTTGTGTGTAGGAAATTTGTTTGGAGTATGTTGTTGATTATTGCATATGCTTTGGTCTAATGTATTCTAGGCTTCTAACTTACATTCCAATGAGCTTTCCATATGTCAAGATGTGAACAAGAACTATCCTATCTATTTTGTAAGTCAAAGTCCATTACACTAGATACAACACCATCTTGGTTATTAATACCTCAATTCATCATGTCTACGTGTTATATCAAACAATAAGGAATGATGAAAAATCCCAATCCCGAAATGTGAGCAATTCATCATGCATTTCTCATCATTCTCTCTAATAAAGTCCCAATGGATCATAGACTTGTTATAATTTTTGAAGTAATCATTGAAATAAATGGTTATTCTTCTATCTTCTATCTGCACTAACCTGGTATCATGACAGTCAACAAAAACTTCATCAAATACATCCATCATGCATCCACAAATCATTAGCATACATGCATCTCATAATCATAAAACATCCATCAACATAATCATTGGATATCACATCATATATTATGCATTATCATTTTATTTGTGATGAATAATATAGATTTTTTATTTTAAGCATCTCAAATAGTTGTATCACATATCCTACACATACATTGCATAAGCATTTGTGTTATCTATCCATACATCCATATGCATACATGATTATTGTTGCCTTTATTTCACCTACAGTTAAATCAGGCGAGATAATCAAATGTTAGATCTTCAGAGGCCAGTGGGACATTCACACAAGGGAAAAGACTCTACATCTGTTGTTAGGTCACAGGGAACTCAGTGGGAGTAGCCACCCTGGGAAGATTCAGCATGAAAATAATCCAAGGAGAATGTCGACAAAACTCTCCTACTATCTAGCCAATTGACTGTTTGATTTATTCCATCTCAAGCAGGTTGCTGAGACCTAGTTTCTATCATGCCGAACGAGCCTACAAATCCTATCGCTATAACAGAGAGGGTTCAGCATGACCTCTTACTACATGGATTTCCTTGGCTAATAGGCCATTCAATCATCATTCGGTGAGACTCTCGGTGACCACGGGCTTCGGGGAGACCTATAGCACTCGGTGAGAAGTCCAACAAAAGGTTCGATGTCTCCTCGACAACAGTGATCCTCAATGTAACTACGGGACTTCGCTAGGATGTCCCACCGACATCAAATGTCTTACCGACTTCACACAGGCTCCCTTCGGCAGGAGTGTAAGGCTTTGGTGAAGGGTCACAGTGAAAAGGTTATGTCTTCCCCACCGTGCACTGAAGGGGCCTTATCGGCATAAGGAGATAGCTTTGCCAGAATGTCATACCGAAGTGAACATGTCTCCCCAACTATGTGTATGGTGGTTCATCGGTGAAGCTAGACAATATCGGCGTTATGTCTCAGCGAGGTTTTCTTGTCTTGTTGACCGAAGAAACATAGGTTCCCTTTGGCATGAGTTGCGACATCGATGTATGGTCATAGCGAGTTCTCTTAGTCTCACTGACAGTGTGCAAAATGGTTTTCTTTCGGCATGAGTTCACTTTTGTCTCATTGATCGGCGACATATAAGGTGTTATCGGCAAGAGTCTTACCAAAGAGGTAGAGTCACAATAGGAAAAATTCTCTTGACATAGGTTGAAGCCTTTAGTAGGATGTCTTACCGAAGTGTGAGTGTCTCCGTGAAAAAAGTAGATATCAGGATAACATGATGCATTCGGTATGAGTCTGGGCGATAGGCCAATGTCTTACTGATCAGAAGGATGTGCTCATCGGTGTAGGTTGGGGTGATCATCGTAAGGTCTCTGTGAGTGACCTTTAGTCTCGCTGATGGAAAATATGAAGAATCCTTCTTGACGTAATAGTTGCCTTGTCTCGGTGACTCAGAATGCATTGAGATTTCTCAGTGTAGCAAGAGCAGTCTATGTGAGGTCTCCCCAATGGATGGAAGCTGTAGTGACACACTTGGGATAGGTAAATTCATCGGTGGGAGATACATTATGTCTCAGCAACCCGGGAGTGGTTGAGATATTTTTGAACAATAGGGTGCATTCTATATGATGTCTTGCCGGTAGTAGAACATCACAGTGATGGAAAACGGATGGACTTGTCCGCAAGATAAAGCATGGGGTCTCGATGAAATATTTTACCAAGATGAAGAGGTTGTTCCCACACCAAGGGAAAGCAAACACATCACCAGGCAGGATGGAGGCTATTTCCATAAGGTCTGACTGACAAGAAGTCTCCTCGACACATAGAAAAAGGGCTGTCAGTATGTCTAAGGGATCTCGCTGAGATGTCTCGGCGACGACAACAGGTCTCCCCGAAACGAGGGGCCTTCAACATGACATTTGAAGTCGCTAGGAGCTCTTCCCAACTGGTGGGAGTCTCAATGAAGGAAAATAAGAGCTCAGACAAAATGAGGATGGGGTCGGTAGGACGTCTTGCCGACCAAGTAGGAGCTCTCTAAACTCGAAGTGAACTTTTAGCAAAGCAGGGAGACTTTGATATAGAGTCTTAGTGATCGAGTGTGTCTTGGTGACAAAAGCAAATGCCGATATGACAGAAGAGAACTCGATATGACTGTAGGGATTTTGACAGGATGTCTTATCGACCATGTGTGGTCTCAACAACAGAGGGGGATCTCCACGTGACTTGTCAACCCAATGGTCTCTTGGCGACAAACGATGTCTCGCCGATGGCTCCGATAGCATCGGTATGATCTTTAGGTCTCACTGGGAGCTCTCAGTGATGGCTCCATGTCTTGCCAATGCTTGCAAGAAGTTTTAACTACATCAGGGAGACACGATTAGTGTCTCACCAATATGTAGTTCAACAGGGAAGTTTTGGCCACCTGAGGAAGCTGCATGATTTTCACTTAGCCAATCAAGGGGAGCTAGAGGCAAGTCATGGTAGCTTGATTAGCAAAAAGAAAATCAACAGAATGCCAACACCGGATGAATGCAACCTGAATCACGGTAAACTCAGTAGCATTAAAGGCATTCGGCCGAGTAGCTCAATAGGACACGATGCCAGGAATTGAATGCGGTGGTTGCAGAAAGATCAGGAGGGGACTTCTCTAAGAATGTTTCTTCACCAACACCAACAACAGGGACACGCAGGGATGCAACATTAAATTCGATCAAATATCTAGGGATAGATCTTTTTCTAACCTCGGATATTTTTGTATGCCCTAAAGGGCCGACGTATAGTCTATATATAAGGATTTTTTTGACTTTTTGTAAATAGTTCTTATTGCACACTCTGAAGAGTTAGTGATTTTCAATCAATCCTTTCTCAGTCAATGTATGTTTTGTGTAACTCAAATGGAATCCTGAATACAACACAGAGTTTACCTTGGAAGTTTATGTTCATGCTTGTACTGATTCTCATTTTTGTATCTTTCTTTTGCACATGCAAGTCTATAATTGTGTTTTATAGTTCTGTGTTCATATCTTAGAGCTATGAAATTAATCTTTCCTTCCTAAGATATGTATGTGGGCCGAACTTTTTAGGACTAAAGCATTAAGTCTGAAAGAAGTTGCTCTGAGAATATCAATTAGGATTTCAAGTGTATGTTCTTCCTGTGTTCATTTCATGATTTCTTATCAGCTCGGTGTATCACCCTAGTGTAGTCTTTTAATTTATGCATCTCTTCCCTCTTTTCTCTCAAAGAAACAATAGTTTAGGTGATACCCAAAGGAAGTCAGCCTTCTCCAGAGGTTCATTTCAACTATAGGTGACCCATAGCCTTGATATGATCCCATGTTGCTCTAGAATGCTTAGTTTTATTTTGTAAGCTTTGCACAGGGTGCAATTCTAGGTGACAATAGTTTTTGGCACACCCCATGGGAACGAAATTTATTTTAACTATTGGTTTGGTATGCAGACAGTGAATTATCAGGCTTTATAGAAGCCCTTTGGCATTCTTGGGGACTCCACAAAGAGGAAGAACTCTGAAATCCATGCCTTCTATAGTATATGAAAAGACTTCAAACAAGAAGCAGCTCAAGCCCTTTTGAATACTTGCAGCTGTCACCACTAAGAAGACAAGGCAGAGTTGAGGAAAGGTGGAGAACAACAATCATCCATTCTAGAAGAACTTAGTCCACTCCTCCACCTATAAGGTCTCAGTTTGTTGCACCAACAAATCCACATCAGATACCTTCAATGGCCACTCCAAGGAATCAACCCTTTGTTGCTTTTAATGGAGGGAGTCCTCTGAACTTGGTGCAACAGAATGATATTCCAAAGGGAGCCTTGAAGAGTCTGCCAATTTTCACGGGAGAAGATCAAACTACTCCCATTGAACATTTAAGAGATGTGGCTTCGTTATGTAGAGTCCACCACATAACCGAAGAGGAAATTACAGTGAGATTGCTAGCTTCTTCACTGAAAGGAAGAGTTGTGCGGTGGTATAGGAGCCTACCAGTTAGTTCAATTGCAACATGGGACAATTTTGGAGAAAATTTGCATAAGCAATTCCAAGATAGGTCTGACAAGTTGTCTCTATTGGAGCAACTGACTACAATTAAGAGGGCTCCGCAAGAGCAGATGAACGACTTCAACTTCAGATTTCAAAGAACTTGGGATAGAATCCCTGCAACGGTGAGGCCACCTCCAGAATATTCATTCCTATACTTTTTGAGAGCTCTAAACAGTGATATAGTTGTCATGATACAGTCAATGGGAGGAGTGTCTTTACCAGATACCTTCGAAATAGCCATTAGAGCTGAAAACAGCTTAATACAAGCTGGTAAGCTTTTTCCCAGGCCACCAATGCCAATATTTCCAAAAATTCATGCAAACATCCCTTTGCAAATACCTCCTTTCACATCTCTACTAGTTGTACCAATGCTACCGACTGTTGTTCCAACCATTAACAAGCAAGAAAGTGTTGCTTCAATCTCATCAAATGAATTACAAGAGATCAAAAGTCTTTTATAGACTTTTGGTAACAAGTTGGTGAACTTGGAAAAGCAACAGACCTATTCCAGGTCTTATCAACAACAAAATTAGTCCTCAAGTCAGCCTTTTCAAGGTCAACAACAACAATTCCAAGGGAATAGACAATAGTATTAGGGCAATTATCAGGGCCCAAGATAGAGTGTAAACACAAGGCCTTTTCAGGCCTATGCTCCAGCACCTATTAGTGTAGTAAGGGACCTAGTTCCCACTCAAAACAACTTAGCAGCTGATTATGAGTGGTGCTACCCTTGTAACCAACCTCATAATCAAACCACTTGTTCAAATGGACTCATCAATCAAGCATTGATGGTACAAAATGCTCCAGGTTCATAGCAAACTGCATGCAATGATACATCTTCACAACATCAGGACCAATTCAGCAATGATACAACCCTGATTAATTAGCAAGGTCAAGAATTCTGCGGGTTGAATGAAGATAGCTCTCTAGTTGTAGCTAACACTAGGGAAAAGAAGAGAGAATTTTAGCTTGACCAAGTAGCTGATAAAGGAAGGGTGGCAGCTGTGGAACCATTTACCTCTTGACTGACTAGTGGTTGGCAAAGAGATTAGCAACTCCTAGGCAAGGAGCAACCATGCTTACAAGCTGATCATATTGGCGTAAAGGTTCACAATAAAAATCCAATTGTACCTTTTAACATTATCGATAGTATACAAAGGGACAAATGTAACCATGTCTATGTGGGATTCTTTAGTCATCCTCCGTCAAAAGGATATGTTACAATCAGACCTATCAAGTTTGAAAATGTCTGATGAATCCAAGCCCCCAATAGGTTAGGTTAGAGTTATGTTAACATATAATTTTCATGGAAATGATCAGTAGCCTTGCATAGAGAATGAAAAAGGAATTAAACCACCTCCTTTCTACATGTCAATAATTATTGGTGATAAATTAGTCCATAACTGTATGGTAGATAGTGAAGCGAGCAGCTCTGTCATGTCAAAACAGATTGCTGAAAAACTTGGACTAAAATACCAGCCTTTGGAGAAGGGAGTGATCCAATTGGATGGCACTTCGGTTAATAATTTCGGTATTATCAAGGATCTAAATCTCACTTTGCATGCTTGTCCAAATTTTTTAGTCCCTCAAGACATATGTGTCATAGACCTTCCACCTTTCTTTTCCTTGCATTTATCTAGAGACTTTATAGCCAAGATAGGCAGTTATGTGTCAGCCGATTGGTCACATATGCTATTTAGAATAAGAAATGGGACTAAGGTTACCATCAAGTCTGAAAGGTTGGCCAAAGACCACATTGAGCCATATAACCCAAGCCCCATCAATGTTGTTCCTTCTGCTGCAAATGCAAATTGTATTGTTTTTATTGACAATGAACTACCTGTTGCTCAAGAAATCCAATCAGAAGCTCTTCCTGACATGCTGCTACATGAATGGACGGTTGAAAATGTATCAAACAGTCCTGTAGACCTCATTCAAGATGTTGGTATGGGAAACTATGTCATTCTTGAGCCTGATACAGAGATTCCAAACCTAGAGAAATATGCAGATCCGTTATTGCAACCGCTTAATGGACTTTGGGAGATATTCTTTGATGGTTCTAGAAGTAAAAATGGAGTAGGAGGAGGTGCAATGTTGATTTCTCCACAAGGTGATAGGTACTACTCTGCATTCTATTTTTATTTTGCATGCTCCAATAACACTGTTGAGTATGAAGGCCTTGTTCAAGGTCTAGAGTGGGCAAGAAAGAGAGGAATAACCAACTTGAAAGTCCATGGGGACAGCGAATTAATTGTTAATCAAGTAAGGGGCTTGAATTTTACTAAAAATGACACATTGAAATCTTATAAAAATAGAGTGTGGAACATGCTTGAGGAATTTGATGCCTTTAATTTAGTGTTTATCCCAAGAAATTAGAACAAGCACGCTGACAAGCTTGCAGCCATTGGAGCACAGTTTGATGTTCCAAATGACATATGAAAAGATAAATTGTAGTAGTATGTGAAGGTTGTAGTCAGACCCTCAATTCCTAACAACAACATCCATTGGTAAGTCTTTGACAGTGATGAGCAGATCCTTTCCTTCTTGCTTAAAGAAGATCAGTTCTCCATGGTGAATCAGGCAAAACTCAAGCAGCAGTATGGTGATCAGGTCATACAGCTAAAGACAAACAAATTTCCCAAAGGCATAGTTACCTTAGAGTCAATTTTCAGTACTAATGATCAGCTCAAAAAGGGTAGAGTTGGCTTGCAAATCAAAGAAGAACACTATTAAGAGCTGGAGATTTTCAAATGTAAACTTCTTAAGATAGGAAAACTTTGTTCACCTGAAGATAGACAAACTTTTTTTGCTTTGTGCCAAGAGTTTCATGATGTCTGTGCTTGGGAGTATTCATATTTGAAAGGATTTGATCCCCATATTGCTCAGCATATAATTGAATTAGAACCTAACACCAAGCCGATAAGGTAGAAAAAAAGGCCCTTGAATCCTAAACTTGAGCCCCTAATGATTAAGGAGTTGACTAAAGTAGTTGAGGGGGGTATTGTCTTCCCTATCAAGCACACTTCATGGGTTTCTAATCTTGTACCAGTTAGAAAGAAAAGTGATGAGATAAGGCTTTGTGTAGACTTCAGGAATCTTAACCGATCCTCTCTAAAAGACCACTACCCACTGCCCTCCATGGAATGAATCTTACAAGAGGTTGATGCTTCTGAAAGGTTTTCCTTACTGGATGGTTTTTCAGGATATAACTAGGTGCTGGTTAAAGACGAAGATCAGTTTAAGACTACTTTTACAACTAAATGGGGCACCATGGCATACAAAAGGATTCCTTTTGGTTTGTCCAATGCTGGTGCCACGTTTCAGAGAGCCATGGACATGGAATTTCAAAGTTTGATCAACAAGATTATATTGATTTACCTAGATGACATCACAATTTATTCTAAGAATATTGATGAACATCTGTTACATCTTAGGCAAGTGTTTGAAAAATGCAGGGAGTTCAGTATGTCCCTCAATCCAAAGAAGAGTATCTTTGTTGTCCACGAAGGGAAACTATTAGGACACATAGTGTCAAAGCAGGGAATCACTATTGACCCTGAAAGAGTTAGAACCATACTTGAGTTGTCACTACCTAATCACAAGAAGGGTTTACAGAGCTTTCTGGGCTAGATCAACTTTCTAAGAAGATTCATCCCTGATGTTGCAAATTTGTTATAGCCTTTAATAGCTATGTTAAAGAAAAATGCAATTTTCAGTTGGAAAAAGGATGCCAAGAATAGTTTTGAAAAGGTAAAGGAGGCCTTAGTAGCAGCTCCCACGTTGGTAAATCCCAATTTTTCCAAAGATTTTTATCTGTATGCTTATGGTAGTACAAGTAACATTTCTACAATATTGGTTCAAAAAAATGAAAAGAATCTAGAGCAACCAATAGCCTTTTTCAGTCAAGGTTTGGTCGACTATGAACATAAATACTCCTTTGTGGAGAGGCATGTCCTTGTCGTGATCAAAAGCCTGAAGAAATTCAAGCCCTTGATTTCTCACAATAAAATTCATATTCTGGTGGCACACTCAAGTGTGAAGGAGTTTTTGCTGAATAAAGACCTGAATGAAAAAAGAGCAGGGTGGATCACTAAGGTCATGGAGTACGATGTAGATATTAGCATCACCAAACTAGTTAGAGGTAAAGGTCTTTGTGAACAACTCACTTCAGGGTCGAGCAGTGAAAGTGAACTAGAAAAGGATGTTGTGCTTGCCAACACAAATGAGCCTCAGAATGCTCAAGATGATGTGCCCATGGGGATAACTAATTAGGTCCAAGATATGACCCAATTTCTACAAACTAGTCAATGCCCATTAGGTCTAGCCAGAGCCAAAAGAAGATACTTTAGACTGCAATCCATACCATATGTGTTGATGGGTAATGTTCTTTTTAAAAAGGATTTGAATGGCATCCTGTTAAGATGCATTCACAACGATCAAATTGAAAAGGTACTTCATGAGTTTCATGATGGAGCTGCAGGAGGTCACTTTGCTCCCAGAACTACTGCCTAGAAGGTCATGAGAACTGGTTACTACTGGCCCAACTTGTTCAAGGATGCATATGCCTAGTCAAGAAAGTGCATCAAATGTGCTCTATTTTTAGGAAAGGAAAAGTTGCCCGCTATGCCCCTGCATCTAATTCAAGTAGAGCAGCCCTTCATGAGATGGGGCATTGATTTTATTGGACCAATAAATCCACCTTCCAGTTCTTGTCACAAATGGGTACTTATAGCCACTGACTATTTTACAAGGTGGACAGAAGTGGTTGCAATGAGGGAAGCAAAATAATCCTTAGTGTTGAACTTCTATGAAGATATAGTCACCAGGTTTGGAGTGCCTGACTCCATCATATTTGATAATGCCCTTGCATTCATGGGTCTAAGGGTAACCAATTGGGCCGTTAAACATGACATTCATTTGATCACATCTTCAAATTATTACCCTCAAGGTAATGGCCTAGCTGAGAGCATGAATAAGAACCTCATCAAAATTATTAAAAGAACCATAGAGGATAATCAAAGGACCTGGCACGTCAGTTTAAAGAATGCACTTTGGGCAGACAAAGTGACCCCTAAGAGGTTTATTGGTAACTCGCCATATATGTTGGTCTATGGCAAAGAGGAAAGATTGCCACTATCAGTGGAGCTTCTGGCTCTTGATATTGTTCGCCAGTTGGAGATGTTTGAGGAGCAGGACCTCATGTCTGTAAGGTATGCAGAGCTCATGGAGCTCAAAGAATCAAGGGACAGAGCAATGAAAACTTTGGAGGATCATCAGCTCCAGACAAAGAAGACTTTTGATAAGAAGGCTATAGTAAATTCTTTTAAGGAGGGAGACCTCATGCTCAGGTGGGATGTTCTTAAAAGCAGACCAGGCCATCACACCAAGTTTGACAATATGTGGACTGGTCCATTCATTATCACAGGCTATAAGGAGCATAATGCATTTCAACTAGCTACAATAGAAGGTGAAGTGCTTCCTATCCCAATCAATGGGATACACCTTAAGCCCTATTTTCAATTCTGACAGGTCTATCTATTGTACATAATAGTTTAGGCTTTATGTTTTCCATAAGTGTTGTTTCAAGCATAGTATATATTTCTCTTTTCATTTTCCCTGTCTCGTCGTTTTGGCAACCTGTTGTGTACTATAAATCTCATGAGGTCGAGGCCATGTGCAAGACTAATGTTTTATTTGTTTGTTGAGTTTTCTAATGACTCCATGCCCAATGGATAAGCCTAGTTACTGGTTCTCATGTTTAGCAGGCAAACATCCTGCAAAGGTCGCCAGAATTATTGCCTCTATTTCACCTATAGTTAAATCAGGTGAGATAATCAAATGTTAGATCTTTAGAGGCCAGTGGGACATTCACACAAGGGAAAAGACTCTACATCTATTGTTAGGTCATGGGGAACTCAGTAGGAGTAGCCACCTTGGGAAGATTCAAAATGAAATCATCCAAGGAGAAAATCGACAAGACTCTCCTATTGTTTGGCTGACTGACTATTTGATTTATTCCATCCTGAGCAGGTCGCTGAGACCTAGTTTCTGTCATGCCAAACGAGCCTACAGAGCCTATCACTATAATAGAGAGGGTTCAACCTGACCTCTTACCACATGGATTTCCTTGGCTAATAGGCCATTCAATCATCATTCAACGAGACTCTCGGTGACCACAGGCTTCAGGGAGACCTATAATGCTCAGTGAGAAGTCCCAGTGAAGGTTCGATGTCTCGCCGACAATAGTGATCCTTGATGTAACTACAAGACTTTTCTGGGATGTCCCGCTGACATCAAATGTCTTACCGACTTCACACAGGTTCCCTTCAGTAGGAGTGTAAGGCTTTGATGAAGGGTCACAGTGAAAAGGTTATGCCTTCCCCACCATGCACCGAAGGGGCCTTATCGGCATAAAGAGATAGCTTCGCTAGAATTTCATACCGAAGTAAACATATCTCCCCGACTATGAGTATGGTGGTTCATCAGCGAAGCTAGACGATATTGGCATTATGTCTCAGCGAGGTTTTCTTGTCTCGCCGACCAGAGAAACATAGGTTCCCTTTGGTAGGAGTTGCGACATCGGTGTATGGTCATAGCAAGTTCTCTTAGTCTCACCGATAGTATTCAAAATGGTTTTCTTTCGGCATGAGTTCATTTTTGTCTCATCGATCGGTGACATACAAGGTGTTATCAGCAAGAGTCTTACCGAAGAGGTAGAGTCACAACAGGACAAATGCTCTTGACATAGGTTGAAGCCTTCGACAGGATGTCTTCCCGAAGTGTGAGTGTCTTAGCAACAAGAGCTTATATCGAGATAATAGGATGCATTCGGTATGAGCCTGGCCGACAGGCTAATGTCTTATTGACCAAAAGGATGTGCTCATTAGTGTAGGTTAGGGAAATTGCCGTAAGGTCTCAATGAGTGACCTTCGATCTCACTGATGGAAAATATGAAGGATCCTTCTCGGCATAACAGTTGCCTTGTCTCGGTGATTCAGAATGCATTGAGAGTTCTCAGTGTAGCAAGAGCAGTCTATGTGAGGTCTCCCCGATGAATGGAAGTTACAGTGACACACTTGGGATAGGTAAATTCATCGGTGGGAGATACATTATGTCTCAGTGACCCGAGAGAGGTTGAGATCTTTTTGAACAATACAGTGCATTCTATATTTTTCGATAGTGGAATGTCACAGCAATGGAAAACAGATGGACTTGTCGACAAGATAAAGCATGGGGTCTCGACAAAATATTTTTCTGAGATGAAGAGGTTGTGCCCACACCAAGGGAAAGCAAACGCATCACCGGGTAGGATGGAGGTTATTGCCATAAGGTCTGGCCGACAAGAAGTCTCCTCGGCACATAGAAAAAGGCCCTCAGTATGTCTAAGGGATCTCATTGAGATGTCTCAGTGATGAGAAGAGGTCTCCCTAAAATGAGGGGCCTTTGGCATAACATTTGAAGTGGCTAGGAGCTCTTCCCAACCGGTGGGAGTCTCAACGAAGGAAAAGAAGAGCTCAAACAGAATGAGGATGGGGTCATCAGGACGTCTTGCCGACCAAGCAGGAGCTCTCCGAACTTGAAGTGAACTTTCAGCAAAGCAGGGAGACTTTGATATAGAGTCTCGGCCATGGAGTGTGTCTTGGTGACAAAATCAGATGCTGATATGATAGAAGAGAACTCGGTATGACTATGGGGCTTTTGACAGGATGTCTTACCAACCATGGGTGGTCTCAGAGACAGAGGGGGATCTCCACGTGACTTGTCAACCCACTGATCTCTTGGCGACAAATGGTGTCTTTCCAATGGCTCCGATAGCATCTGTATGATCTTTAGGTCTCGCTAGGAGCTCTTAGAGATGGCTCCATGTCTTGTTGATGCTTGTGAGAAGTTTCAACCGCTTCTGGGAGACATGATTAGTGTCTCACCGATATGCGGTTCAACATTAAAATTTTGACCACCCGAGAAAGTTGCATGATTTTCACTCAGCCAATCAGGGGGAGCTAGAGGCAAGTTCTGGCAGCTTAAACAACAAAAAGAAATCAACAGAATGCCAACACAGGATGAATGCAACCTAAATCACGGTGAACTCAGTAGCATTCAAGGCATTCAGCCGAGTAGGTCAATAGGACACGATGCCAGGAATTGAATGCGGTGGTTGCAGAAAGATCAGGAGGGGACTTCTTTGAGAATGTTTCTTCACCAACACCAACAACAGGGACATGTAGGGATGCAACATTAAATTCAATCAAATATCTAGCGATAGATATTTCTTTGAGCTCAGATATTTTTGTATGCCCTAAGGGGCCGACGTATAGTCTGTATATAAGGCATTTTTTTCCTTTTTGTAAATAGTTTTGATTGCACACTCTGAAGAGTTAGAGATTTTCAATCAATCCTTTCTCAGTCAATGTATGTTTTCTGTAACTCAACTAGAATCTTGAATACAACACAAAGTTTACCTTGGAAGTTTATGTTCATGCTTGTACTGATTCTCATTTCTGTATCTTTCTTTTGCACATGCAAGTCTATAATTGTGTTTTATAGTTCTGTGTTCATATCTTAGAGTTGTGAAATTAATATTTCCTTCCTGAGATATGTATGTGGGTTGAACCTGTTAGGACTAAAGCATTAAGTCTAAAAGAATTTTCTCTGAGAATATCAATTAGGCTTTCAAGTGTATGTTCTTCATGTGTTCATTTCATGATTTCTTATTAGTTCGGTGTATCACCCTAGTGTAGTCTTTTAATTTATGCATCTCTTCCCTCTTTTCTCTCAAAGAAACAACAGTTTAGGTGATACCCAAAGGAAGTCGGCCTTCTCCGGAGGTTCATTTCAACTATAGGTGACCCATAGCCTTGAGATGATCCCATGTTGCTCTAGAATGCTTAGTTCTATTTTGTAAACTTTACACAGGGTGCAATTCTAGGTGACAACAATTATATAATAAAATTTCATAGAAAAAAAAAGAGTGCATCTACATCATTTGCATCCATACATCATAAGCATGAAATAAAAGGAACACATCACATCATATGGAATATGTATCATATATATATATAAAATAAATGTCATGGTAGAAAATCTGGATCAATGTATGTATATTGATCACAAATACAGTATCCATGAGGCTATCAAAAAGGAGCCCAAGAATGTATATCTATATCAAAGAATAGATCAACAAAAATAAAAAAGTGGGGTGATTCCACAATATTGGTTTACATTTCTCAAAGATCCTGTTTTTGTTGAAATCACATATTTTTAAAAAATATAATGATTTAAGCCTTGAAAATTTCCATTTAAAGGATTCCAATGTAAGATGGTTTGATCAAACAACCTTAGATCAAACCCCCTTGGATAGAACCTTGCTAGTTTTAAATAATACCTAGAATGGAGTCTCATTTACACCTATCAAAATGCTGATAAAAACACTTTTGATTTACCTTTTGGGGGATTAAATGAATTCATTTACAATATATTTTTTGTAAGAATATGTTCCTTATTATAAGCTTCCCAAATTGTATAATTTTTTAAAAAATAAATTTATTATTATATTTATTTTTTATTTCTTGTGAATGTAGCTTTTTCACTGAAAATCAAGCTCTCTATTCTTCACATGTGGAAAAATAGTAGATTATAAAAAAAAAATCTAAAAAATATCTATGCAATAGATATTGATGTCCTTGATCCAACAAAAGAAATAAAATTGAATTTTGATATACAAAAAAAGTTATGTTTTAGCCAATAAATCTAACTAAATTATAACTGGTTTGACTTTGAAACTTAATTAAGAAAAAAATATTCAATGAAATTCTATGAAACTAATTACATACACTAGATAGTGTAGTTATGAATTTAAATTCAAAAAATTAGAATTTTATCCTTTATAGAATTTTTTTTATGTGTTAGCCAATAATGATACTCTTTAAAATTGGTGTTTACTATTAAAAACTAGTTTTCAAAGGAGATGGAAAAGTAAGTGCAATATGATTCTAAATTTTTTAAAGAAAACATATTTAGAATCTATAGACAAAATGTCACAAATCACTAGTTTGCATCATCTTCAAGTTCCTCATTTTTTACTTGCTATAGGTGCCCGAAAGTGAGGATTTAGTTAAACAAATTTAGTTCAGTGTCTAATTTAAAAATTATAAACCAGTATTATGGGATCACCCAGTGTCTATACATGAGGACTAGCCCTGATGGATGATACCTTCTCTAGCCTACCTCTCTAGTTGATCCTCAACCCTAGGTCGTGCATCACTATGTTGTGAAAAATTAAGTTGTTTGAGTGTTTTTGGTACATCTTAGTGGTAATGCATCCTATAATATGTTGCCTTGGTCACAACCTCTCTATACAATCTGGCAGATATTGTCCTACCCTAGCTAGCTACCATCATGGTCTCTAATTGATTCCACCGTCTGATCTCTTTATCTCTCTCTATGGTAATAGCCTACAACTACTGTTGTGCATGATCCTCTCTATTGTAATAGCTACCAGCTATTGTCTACCCTAGTCTCATTCAACAATAATAGCCAAAATTTGTTGGTGGGCTTGATCCCACTCACGTATCAAAATATGCACATGTTATTATAGTTTTTGGATTTGAACATCTCTAGGATATGGTGGTAGTGGTGTTTGAACACTAGGCTACTAATCTACGTGTTCTTGTTATGCACCAAGCTATTCAGGAGGTTGCTGAATAACTGGTGGGGCCCCTAGAACCTATCCATCCTAGCCATCTTGGCCATCCTAGCCACCCTATCCTAATCCCTATCCCTAACCCTATCCTCTATGCCTGGCTCCTCTCCCTTTGGACCTCCCTCATGGAGGATCACCTGTTGGATCTATAAGTCTCCATGGAGGAGTAAACAACACATTATAAGTAGGTGTAGTCACTACTACCACCTAACCCTAGTCATAGGCCCATGGTTGGGCCACCAACTATCTAAAGCTCTCCACCACCTTTGGAAATAGAATAGTAGGTCCCCATGTGGGAACATCATGAGAATACCTCACAAACATGGCCCTATAGACATCATCTAGCCTATCTTGAACCTCCCCAAAGAGTCGTACCATTCTATTTGGAAAATATTTCTCAATGATCATATGCTAATGACCCAACATGTATTAGGTCTATCTTGAAAATAATAGCTACTAAGCATCATCATACCATGGTGTCATTTTTAGCCATAGGCGCAACTGGAAAAATACCATATCATCCAGAACTCATCCACAGTATAGGAGCCCAATCTATCCAGTGTGCCGCAAAGTAATGGCACCTCAGTATCACCAGATCACAAGGTCATTTGGCTCGATGTTATCCATCTACACTATCAATCAAAGCACAATGATATAATCCCATGCCCAAATGTGTAGTAGAGTCACCTCTGCACCAATGGATCTCCCATCACAATAAACAAAGTTGTGCATGTCATGATAAAGCAAGGCCAACATCATGGGCCCCCATGCAAAAAGTGTCCCCCTATGGAGCATTTGGTGCCATGCGAAGCCCCATCTTGGGCTAAACCCTCTGCCACATTTGTTAGGAGAAAACAAACCCAAGATGATGATTGCAATGATCAATTGGAAAGAGGGAACATGACCTCTATACATCTCAAGGTCAATCTATGATTTGACAAGGGTGATGTTCTCCATCTGCATCACCTTGTGACAAGCGTTATACCTAACATCAACATCATAAATTGCATGATCACCATGAATCAGAAAATTAAACATCCTCCAAAAATCCTCCAAGGTCACAATCACCTCGCTAGTGGGAAGATGAAAGGATGAGGTCTAACTAGGCCATCTCTCACACACAGTAGTCATCATCACTAGATGGGTTTGAATGACAAGTGCATATGCAACATACCAAAGATTGAACTCTCTTAGGTGCACCTAGTGCAACTCTAAAAAATTTCCTAGTCTCTCCAAAACTATGGGCCTATGCTCACATGAAATCAATGGTGGGATAACCTCCTACACCCATGAAGCACACGACATAAAAAGATCAAATAAATTTGACTCAATTTGGAATTTTCATCTCAAAAATCACAATAGAGTTACTATTTACTATAGCATCTCTATATTTAAATTTCAAAATTGCGATGCCCAAAGGAATTTCAAATTGCAAATAAAAAATTATGTCCCCCAAAACATGGGAATTTCTATTTAAGCTTTGGAAACCCTAACCCTAATTTCTAAATCAGCAAGTGTGTTGCTATATAAGTATGTGTCGCAATTTAAAATTAGAAACCCTAATTTTAAATCACAAAATGCATCGCTATAAAAATATGTGTTGCTATAAATCATTTTAGCATTGTTGATTGTAAAATGGGTGTCGCTATATAGTGATGCCACCAAATTTTGAATTTCAAAGCACAATAAATGCATCAAAAATTCAAATTTCAAATCAAGTTTGGAGTTACATATTGGTGGTCCTGAGCCTGGAATTCACTAATACTCTCAAACTCAGTTAGAGATGTGTTTGGGGAGCTCTCAAAATTACAATTTGTTAGAGGGTTAGAGCTCAAAATAGTAATAATCTCAAAGGTTTGAATGCATAAATGGATTGAAAGTGACCCTTCTTGGCTTATTTCAGCTAGAAAATTAGGGTTTTTTTCCCCTAATTTAACCTCAAAGCTAGGGTTTACCATTATTTTCACCAATTTTTCCAATATGGACCTTATTTTGTATCATTTTTTGTATTTTTTGCATAATTCTTGCATCACAGATCCTTTCTAGACCCATGGGGTACCCTTCTACCTTTGTCAAGAAATCAATCCAAAATTCAAAATTTTTGCCTAATTTCTCAAGGGGGCAGGGAGTCAACTTAATCCTTTTGTTAGGGCATCTAAAAAATTAGAAAATTTTATTTTTTGATTTAGTTAGTAGATTTAATCCAAAGAGAATCAATCTTTGAACTGAAGTACCAGGTACCTCACTTCAAAGAGGGGGAAAATGTAGACACTAAAAAATGTCCTAAACGATATTAGGCACTCGAATCAGGTTTACTAACATCATTTTCTCTCACAACCCATCCTCTTTTTGCTTCATTAATTAAATTATCCTAGCTATTTAATTAAGTGCATATTTTTTGTCTATTAACCTAATTAATTCAAATCAAGTTAATTCTCCCCCTTTCATGCTAACATCTCATCTCATTAAATTAAATAAATCAAAGTATTTAGTTTAATTCCCTAAGTCATCTTATTTAATTAAATAAACCTAAGTTAATTAATAATGTTATTTTACCTTTCCCCCTTTCATTAAATTATTTAATTTAATGAATATCACTTTAATTCTTCAATCCCCTAATTGCATGAATAAACATTGTTTAATTAGAAATTAAAGTAATCTTCCTCTAAAAAGGGAATATTCCCATGGAATATTCTTTATCCCTTTCTTGCAAAATCAAAGTTTTCTTTTAATTTGTTAAATATCTTTATCATCACCCATTAGAATATTCTTTGGAATCCAATCATCTCACTTGGCTTCTTGAACAAGCTAAACCTTTAACCTCTTAAACAAGTCACCTAGTGACCTGTGTATTTGTTTGGAACAAATGTGAGCCCTTGATTATCATCTCATCTTGCATTCTCACTCATTTATGAGAATCCATGCTCCATGCCTCTTCTTCCTTTCACCTTTGATCATTGATTAAGCTTTTTGATCTCAACGATCCCTTTCTCATTTGATCTCCTATAAATAGATCAATATTTGGAGACAAATGGATCCATCTTTCAGAATAAACTTATGTTGTTGAATTCACTCACACTCACACTCACACTCATATTTTTCTCACTTTTAGCATATTTTAGTTCATTTTTAGTTGAATAATAGCTTAAAACATCCATTAATGGTGACCATGCATCCATATTAGTTTGTTTATAAATGAGGGTTTCCATCTTTTAGCTTGGAATTAGCTTAGATTAGCTTAGAAATTGCATAATTAAATTTATTTTAGCTTGCATCAGGTTAATTTTAGCATAATTCATGTTTTCATCAATTTATCATGTTGGTTTCATCAATTCTCTTCAATAGAATTGACTGAAATAGGCTCAAAATTCACAAGATTGGGAAAGGTTTGTTGCTCGACATCAACATGACACCAATTCCAAAAGGGTATGTGCAGGATAATAATGGAAAAAATAGGCCCTTAAGTGGCAAAAAAATTAGAAAAATCAGAGTTAGTCAACTTGACATAAAAATTTGAATAAGTTATCTATATTATTTCAAAAATATGCAACAATAGAATATGTAGCAAATTGATTTTAGTTTCTAAACTACTAGTTTTGTTTTTACAAGAAATGTATTTGGTGAAAATTTAAAATTTCAATGCAGCGGTACTTAAAATTTAGGCAAAAATAAGAACTAGGTGTTTGTCTGACCACCCTAACCACAATAAAATGATAATATTTTTTTATAAGATTTTAGATATAACTAGAGGACTCATGCCCCAATGTGATGCATATTTTTTTGTAATTATTTTCTAAGTAAATAATTAATTATGAATTTTCTATTACAAATTTTTTAAAAATATAAAAATTTGTATGTCTAACAACCTTAACTTGGTCAATACTTCATGAAATTCAATTTTTCTTTTTTTTAATCCTATAGTATGTGAAGCATAGAATCTGATGCATGTTTTGGGTTTAGAAAATGTGATACCATTTGAAATCTATAGATGTTTTTCAATCAGCCTATTAATCAAGACTTTAGTCGTAATTTGAATAGAAAATGAATAATAATTACTTATTAAATTCAAAGTAAAGCATAATTTATATTGGTGGAACACTGAGAATCTCCTTTAAAAACCCTTTTCGTTTCATCAATTTTGGGTAAAAAATTAGTCATCAACCATGTCGGTGTAATTAAATGAGTTGTACCTTGTCCTAGGTCATGATTACACCTTAGTTAAGTTTACTTAGGGACCACATAGGAGGTTGTTGGAGAATTTACACTTTTTTTGGACACATCATGTAATTATCTCTCCACCTTTTGTGGGTGATCCACCTTTTGTGGTGATTATAACATTATCACCTTTCCACTTTAGGTGGAGTGATAGCTTTTCATAGTTGTCTCATGTCATAAGATTACAACACTTGTCATAATCTTATGCCCTTCTATGTTCTCACTTTGGCTATATAACCAAGGGGTCTCCTATGTACTACTCATTCCATCATATTTGCATTATTGGCAGAATACAGTTTATTCTTGTCATATTCTATTCTCTCTCTTTTGTGCTTTCTATTAGGCCTCTAGATCTTGGGTGGCTACCTTCATAGCCAATTCTTACATGGTATCAGAGCTATTGGAGTGCCTTTAGTTATTCATTTTGGAGAGATTCTTAGAGGGTTCCATTTTTAGCCAATTCTTACATGGTGCATTTTAGGAGCTTGTTGCATCAGATCTGAGCTCACCATTGCATTCAGAGTGTCCGAGATAGTCATATTTTCCTTTTGTTTCATCTCAGTTGGACATTGGAGATCCAATTTGCAAAGGGTTGAAGATTGGATGTGGTTTCTAGATCTAGGACCTAGCTACCACTTTGGAGCATTTTCAGCCGAAAAGGACATTACCATCGTGCTCAGAAGGGCGAAAAACCTATAAATCAACTGCCAAATCATCCAAATTGGAGCAAGTTGTCCGTCGAGGCAAAAAAAAATTGATGGTCGAGCCGTTCAACCCAACCATTATGACAGTCAGGTATGATTTTATTTTTTGAAATATATATATATATATAATATTTTTTATGAAATTCCTTTTCAAAAAAAATCATAAATTTTTTTATTTCACAATTTTGTTGATTGTAAAGTCTTTTATTTTTTTAATTAACAAAAAAAAAAAAAAAATACATTGGGTAAGTCTATGTACCACAGACTATACCCTGTCTACAGCAGCATACCTACAGATGGCCACCACAGTGCCACGTGGCACAAGTAGCAGCCCCTACAGACCATAGGCCCACCCTCTACTGGCATCCATATCAAATCCGGGTCTTCAAAAAATTGACAACTTCAAATTCTGGTAGCATTCTTACTGGTGGCCCAATCTCCTATAGCGATGACCACAAATCAAAATACCGGTGATCAAAATCTAATTCCAGCCACCGAATTTCATAAAGCTAGCATTCAGTTCATCAAACTTTGGCAGTCCGTGTGGCACAAATTTATTCACAGCCGAATTTGCATCACCCATGGGCCCTGTCCTTTTGCATACCGGCGGTCACAGAATTCTACAGGCAGCGACAAAAATGAAGAATATTTCATCAAGAGAATATTCCGGCCATAGCAAAATATTCTTTTTTTAGCTGACAACCGTCAAATTTAATTGACTATTTTCCTTACATCATCACAACATCAGTGATGACATCAACAGACTAAAAAAATTTTCCCCCCTCACCAATGGACTTTTCAATTTTGTAGTCTGACATTGAAGGCTCATATCTTGCTCATTTTGAGGCCTTTTTTTGAGATTTTTTTTTTATTTGGGCTAATGTTTTGTGTAGTTCATAGCTGTGTGTTCGGTTTCTAATTTGGGTGGATATATTTTTTAGAATTTGTAGTTTTTCAACACTATACCTATCCAATCCTCATTTCTGCAACTTTTGGGGCTTTGTTCAGGCACATATGAACTCCTTTTTAGGTGTTGTTTTTTCTGAAAGTGTATGATTTTTCATCTACTTCTTGAATCTGTAATCAGTTTGAAGAAATATTGAGTGGATTTTGTACTTTCAGCATATGGTCTTTTTTGGCCTATTTGGAACTTGTATTGCATAGATATCCATTTAGGTTTTTGCTTATTTGTTCTAGTCTTCCCTCAGCCTATTTTTTGCAAGTTGTCAATCATAAATCATAAGCCCACTTAGCCAAGTTGCAAGTGGCCTATTGTACATGCACTACATTATAAAGTGCCAAAATCATCTTTTTGGGGGGGTACTTTGATTGAGTGAATTTGGGGGGGTGTCTCTTGTGTGATTGTGCCTATTTTCTCTCTTGTGCTCTTGCATTCCATCATGGGTTCATCTAAAGTTTCACTCTTAACTACACATAATTATGCTACATGGAAAGTAAGTGCATGGAGTAAACTAATGGAAAAATGTTTAATTTACTATATTGATGGAACCATAACTACACCTTCAGATCCTAAGCCAGATCCAACTGCATATATGGATTGGCTCACAAAAAATTTCTATGGCATTAGGTACACTAAGAAAGTTCATTTTAGATGATCTCATTTTCCATGTAGATAAATTTACTATAGCCAAGGAAGCTTGGGATAAGCTTGTTGCTTTGTATGGCAAGGTTGATAAGGTTAAGGAGTATAAGCTTGAACATGATGTCCTAAGCCTTGATCCCAAGGATTTTGATACAATTTAGGATTATGTCACTAAGGAAAATGAGCTAAGAGGACAACTAAAAGATTGTGGTATTTAGAAAGAGGATGGTCAATTGGTCTTCAACTTGTTGGACAAGCTTCCAGTTGAGTATGCAGCCTTTGTTTCAAGTTTTCAGACTCAAAGATTGACAATTAGCAACTTCACATCACCATCTTTTGAGGCTCTTACAAATCTTTTGATTCTTGAGCAAAATAAGTTGATAAAAATGAGCATTCTCAAGTCTTCAACTTCCAAAGCATTGGTGGTCAATCATGTAAACAATAAGCAAGGAAAAGGAAAGGACCAAAAGCAATCTTCACCAAAGCCACAAGGAGAGAACAAACAATCCACTCCTCCACAACAAAGCTCAACTTCATCTTCTTCAAAGAAGTACAACAATTCAAGAAAGAGGGAGCAACCAACATGTGCATATTGCAAAAAATTTGGTCATGACGAGCATCATTGTCATGTTAAGCAAATTGATGAGTTGAAAAAAATCCTTAAGAAGAACATCAACTTGCCAACTGCATATCAAGAGAAGGACTCATCCCCTTTCACTTCTTCTAAGGGAAAAATTACAACTCTAATGACAACAACATCATGCTCATCTCCTTCTTCTTCATCTCAACATGAGAAACATAAGGGGCAAGCATTTCCTGATTTTGCAGATTCCAATTCAAATAGGTGGATCCTTGATTTAGGAGCTTCAAATCATAGGACTTCTTCTAAGGATATGTACTCTTCATTTGATTCTTGTTCATCACCACCCATTTTGATGGCCAAAGACACTTCTTTGGAAGTTTTTGGGAAGGGGTCTATTGATATTGAAGGTGGAGCATTTAATGATGTTCTATGTGTGCCTACTTTGTCAAGGAACATCCTTTCCATCTATTAGATTACACATAGTGGTATAGGAAAGAGTGTAGAGTTCACACCAGATTTTATCATTGTTCAGGATTTGCATAGCAAGGCTCTTGTTGTAGTTGGGAAGGTTGATAATCATTCTCAGTTCTACACCTTCTCATATTTTTCTCCTATTGATGATTTAGATCACCTTAGTATGGACACACTTGAGGAGATTGAGTATGGTTACTTGAATCTTGGAGTGGTCACTAGTCCTAAGGTTCTTGAACCTATTGTTGATATTCCATCTCCTACATTGACTAATGCACCTAATGATACTTGTGTTTTGATAGTTTCAGTACCTTGTGATTTAGTGCAACAATGCATACCTTGTCTTCCAACAACATTTTTATGGGATGACTACTTGACAGACATTGGCAATTTGTTTGTGGAATCCTATATTGCAGATTTGGGAGACACATTCGATTACTTACATCTTCTCTTTGATGAAGGAGATCCTTCTTCAGTTGTTGTGAGGGAACACTCTAACCCTCCTCTACATGATTAGTCTTTTGAGGTTGATGTGATTGTGGATGCATATGTACATCAATTGGAGGAGGCCACTTTCTCTTTTGAGAAGACATCGTCTTTGGAGTATGTTCTACCTACAACCTTGCTAGATCTTGAGTTGTCTTTTTCAATGGATGAGAGTGTTTTTGCAAAGGTGTTCTCATATGTTCCAAGAAGTGACTACATTGCAACTTCACATGGTTTGGCAAAGGCATCTTTTAGCATCAATATAGGAAACTTTGAGCAGATTTCAGAGACTTCTTACATTTTGAGGGTTCTTCCTTCTTCACTTGTGGATTGGGGAGACTTCATTCATACACCTTTGGTAGTATTTCTTCCTAAGGGGAGGAACTTTGTTCGACAATTTTGGAGCAGCTTCTTTATTCCTTCTTGAGCATCTTACATGGGTGAACATTGTACATTGAGGGGGGGCTACCTTGTCTCTCTTCTACTCTTGTATGGGGGGACTTTTTCCTCACATGGGGTTTTTTCCTTCTCATGCCATGTTCATAGGCTTTTGTATCTCATCTCTCTTTTGGGGGGTAGTTTTTTCCTACTAGGTTTTTCTATATTTACTCCACTTTTGAGAGATTTCATTGCATTTGTACATGGGTACTAACATGGCCTAGTAGTTGGGACCCATCTTGCATTGTTTGCATTTGTGTACATTCCCCCTAAGTTGCACTTAAGGGGGGGTGTTGGTGTAATTAAATGTGTTGTACCTTGTCCTAGGTCATGATTACACCTTAGTTAAGTTTACTTAGGGACCACATAGGAGGTTGTTGGAGAATTTACACTTTTTGTGGACACATCACGTGATTATCTCTCCACCTTTTGTGGGCGATCCACCTTTTGTGGTGATTATAACATTATCACCTTTCCACTTTAGGTGGAGTGATAGCTTTTCATAGTTTTCTCATGTCATAAGATTATGACACTTGTCATAATATTATTCCCTTCTATGTTCTCACCTTGGCTATATAACCAAGGGGTCTCCTATGTATTGCTCATTCCATCATATTTGCATTATTGGCAGAATACAGTTTATTCTTGTCATATTCTATTCTCTCTCTTTTGTGCTTTCTATTAGGCCTCTAGATCTTGGGTGGTTACCTTCATAGCCAATTCTTACAAGCCAAATACCCATCATATTGCCACTTTTTGGCCCATCATGATCCTACACATACCCAAAACAAGATAAGTTTCAAATGGGTTAGAGTAGGAATTTAACTACTTTTTATAGTTTGTAACGTTTGGTTTCAATAAATGCTTAGTTTAACTTTCAATTTGAATGATCTTGTTTGTGATTCAGGTTTTGTGGCTAAATTATGCTTTGATTTATCATGGATCAAGTGTAATCGACCCACCCTAACAATCCTCATCTCACCCATTTACCATGAGTGTAAAATTAAAACATTATCTCAAGAAAGAAATGAACATAAAATCAAACAAAATATTTCTAGATGAACCAAATATTTTTGAGTGTGGCTCTCTTACACTTCTAGGGTTTTGCACCTAAAAGGAAAGAGGTATCAAAAATCTTAATGGCTCACTCAATTATAAGCCCTTGAGATTCCAATGAAAAGATGATTTAAATATATCAAAGGGGAATGATATAAATTCTAAAAATTGATAAAAGAGGTTACCTACTAAAAGTAAACTAAGGAAATGCAAGATGTTTGAAAACACACTATGATATGCAGAAAGACCTAAAAATGCAACTAAATTGTAACAAAAACTAATGACATTTGAAGTGTGTACTTGGAGACTAGAAAGGGATTGAATGGAGCTCTAGAATTTAGGAAAATTTACTATTGCTACCAACAAGGACTCATATGCCAAGCTGGGCGAATTAGTCTAATTTTGGGAAGACTCTACTAGAACATGTTTCAAACAACTAGGTACTCAGATTTAAAAAATTCCTATTTTCAGCTTGGGTAGTGGGACTCATTCACAACTAATGGTGAATTAGTCCACCTCTAGATTTCTAGAAATTTAGAATAGGAAACTGTAGTCTTCAATCTGTCTTTTTGCTCCTAGTTCAGATCTGGGTTAAAAACTACAAAATTCAACGCATAAGTCTTCTCCAAGCTTCTACTACAGTTTTCATCACTTTGAATAGCTTTGATAATTTAATGATGAATTTTCCAATCTTTCTCTTCAAAATATCTACAAACAAGACCTACAAATCACATGCAAATAGAGGGAAAAATGGTCAAAGGGTTAAAGAATAGGTGCTTTCCTTGGTCAAACCCCTTGTTGGTATTTAAACCCTTGAAAATGAAATAAAATATGTAAAGAGAATGATGAATGAACATGTAATGCTACAACTCACCAAACCCTTGAAGTGAAAATTTGAAGACATGCAAGTAATAGATCTAATGGATGTAGACTTGAAGACATTTGAAATGCCTAGAATGCTTAAGTGATTGATTGATTAATTGATTGAATGATTAAGGGATGAAAATGAGTACAAAAACTTTATATTTATACACAATTATGCCCTAATTCCTAAAGATACTACATCATAGGCTGACCTTAGGTTTTAGAAAATAAAAACCCACTAGAATTTTGAATTCATTTTGATTTTTGAGCCAAAGGGAACTCATTCACCCCTAATGGTGAATGGGTCCCACTCAAGGAATTTTAAGTGGGTGTCAGAAATTAGATATTTTATATGATGTTTATCAGGTTTATTCTCAAAAACACACTTAAGTAAGGCCTATAGACAAAATATGGGCCCAACTAAAGCATAAGAAAGGTATAATTATTGATGAAAATCCTAGAAAAGCATGAAAGTTTGTTACAAAACTTTACAACACTTTGAAATAAGGCTTGGTAAATGATAAAAAGAGGTTATTTAAGTAAAATATATTAATAAGATCCTAGAAAAGTGTGAAAGTGTGTTACAACACTTTTGCAAGGCATCATAAAATTCTTATTAATTCACAAGGGCCCAATACCTAATGTGAATGTGTTGACCACATTATAACATTAAATCAAGGAAAACTAGGCCAACATCCACAAGAAAGACCAAAATGAGCGTGAAAATGTCTAAAGATCCATTTTTCTATGCTACACCGAGACATTGCCATAATATAGAGCATTTCAAGATCCAAAAATATAGATATATTTATTTATATATTTATCCTAAAATGTCTATATTACATCATCAAAAAAAGAGGGATTGAACAGTGTAGGGGTTATTAAGCACAAAGGGTAAAGATGAGGACCTTGAGGATCTCAATAACTTCTTGCATATGGTGAATTTGCATAGGAGAGAAGAGGCTCTGATTGAACTCAACAAAGAGGGTGAAGGTCCCCATGTTGTTGCACTCCAATACAACACACAATAGGGAAACTACTTGACCAGATCACTTGTTAGGCAATGAAAATTGTATTACCAACCAATCCCACACTCGAATGAACAAAAATACCTCTCAGGGAATCTTCAGCACACAACAAATATCATGGTCTAACCAGATACTCGGTAGTTCGTAGTCCCCATTCAGAACTCCTGAAGGTGTGCACAATGTTGTATAGGAAATGTAGCTCACAAAAAAAAACACAAGAGAGTTAATGCAATTCAAAAGAAATTAAACAATTCTACAAAGCTAAGTAATCAAGTAAAAAGGAAAGCTAATAAGAAAACATGCATAATTTACCAAAAACACATATTTGATTCCATTGATTAATCTCTATTATCCTTCTCCATTTTGTCTTCTATATAATTCTTGCCCTCAGATTTCTAAGTGCAAGTATAGCCTATGATAGTGATAATAATGAAACATTGAATATTAAGATTGCTTCCAAAAGTCATAAGATTTTTGGAGTAACAACAATGAAGGTCGGGTCAATTTATAGAAAATTGATTGTTTGAATGATAGGTTGAGATTGAAAGATAGACAGATGATTCAAATTAAAATATTCAACATGCATTGAGATAAGTGTTAGTCGTGACGTGAGTGATAAAACCTAAAAGATAGAGCTCAAGATTAAATAGTGATTTAATCTCTAATCGAAAGTATTCAAAATTAGAAGAATAAAGATTGCATGAAAAGGATAAAGATTAGCATGGAGGAAACAATATGTTCGAATGCACAAATGAATTGAATTAATTAAATTAAGTTATTTAATTAATAAATATGTACATGTAGAAGAATTAAAACAAGATAACAGATTGATTAAAATAGAGAGACTCTTCGTTAAAAACAACTAGCTATTAAATCAAGAGATGATTGACTAATTTAAATTGATCTCAAGTCAAGTGGAAATGAATAATTAGATAACTTAAGTGATTATCCAAATATAGAATACTATGCCAAGAATGATTCTTTTATGAATTACATGATTATTTAATTCAACATTCAAAATTAGAGGATTAAATAAATAGAGTTTTATTTTGATTGACTGCAGGAAAGGTTTAGTGAATAATTAAATATTTTTCAATGATTATTTAATTATAGTTGAATATGTGATAAAGATAAATTAAATAAGAATTTATTTAATTTTAGAAAAGGGGATAAATTCAATTAGCAACATAATTAAATAAAGAAAATTTATTTAAACAATGAAGACTGAACAAAGATAATATGAATTAATTAAATAATTAAAATTTATTTAATTAATAAATGAGAAAGAACTTCAGAGAATAATTAAATAATTAACATTATTTAATCATGACAATGAACATGTGAATTATGAAGAAACTGAAGTCGCAAGCTTAGACCAAATTTTAGTGTCTATAGGAAATGCTCAAGAAAATTGGAATTGTGAATGAGCACTTGGGACATAAAGTGCTCACCAAGAATCTTGTGAATTACATCCTCTTCCACATCACTATAGATTAAGAAGATTTTCCTAAGTTAGTCTATTACCAACCTACAAATGGTGCTACAGTCAACTCCCTCAATGACAAGAAAATTTCCCCTAACTTCCAAAGCTCCATCACTCGATGCGCTTGACATGCTTGAACCAAAAATTAATTTTTTTCAAATAAACAGTGATGAAGTTGATTTATAGAGGGGAAAGAGAAAGCTAGTAGAGTTCACATGAAGGAAATTAATATTGAAAGTACATCTAAATTTTGTCATAACCAATGAACTCAACAAGGTGATGCAATGGGAGTTTAGTGAATGAGATTCAAACATCAAAAAATTCCTCTACATTTAAAGAAATCACACAGAAGCAATCCTAGGTGGCTTGCCAATAGTCATTAGAAATTGAATGTGGTAGGAATTTCGCATGGGTGTAGGCCACATGGCCTACTTACAACAAGCACCAATTCATTCTCCCATCATATGATCATAAATGGGGATGTAATCATAACCACCCTTAAAAATAGCAATTAATGACTATTATCATAATCTAACAAGAATTAGCTAGTTTTTGGCCAACCTTTTATTCATGTAGATGACAGTTGAAATTCAAGAATTATCTTTCAAGAAATATCAACCGTTATGATGTAAAATTTTAAATATCCATTCTTTAGATATTGTAAGAGTCTAAAAATTTTATCCCCTTGCACTATGATACATGAGTGAGAATTGATCATAATAGAATGATCAATTTTGCAATTTTAATTTATTGCTATGAATATTTACTGTCCATGTGTAGGAAATTGTGAGTTAGATACTATTTTTTATGAATTAGTATGTTAGCTTAGATAAACATTTTCAACATTAAAGTTAGTTTTGCTTAACTTTTTAAATCATTTTATTTTGTATCTACTTCATGGATATGGATAGATGTTAGTTTTCCTTTCCTAGTTTCTTGTTAAAATCATACCCTTGCTTTCATATATTTCAAAAATTAATTTTTTTTATGAGAAGAGGGAGCTATACCTCAATTAAAATTTAGAGGAAGATTACCAATGCAATGGTGGTCTCTTTGACTATTGTTGATTGATTAGTCCTTTAGGCATTATAGTGATGTAGGAGCATCCACGGTTTGCTGGCAATCTTGCATCAACCAAAAATAATATTTTAATTTATTTTCCTAAGGTTGGTAGGTGATTTTTTTAATAGTGTAATTTTCAAGGCTAGATCCAAATAAATATGAAAGAATTTTCTTTTATTATTTTGTTGCAAATTTTGGAAGTGGAGATAATTTAGGAGGGAATTTTGGGAAATTATCAATTTAAAAAATTAGAAAAAAAGGGACTTGAGCATGACTTTGGATGGAGTTATAATTTTTAATGATGCACTTAAAAAATTCCTAAAATTATGTATGCAAAAGTGGATGCTCAAGGTGAGTTGGCAAGAGTTACTTTGGAAAGTGCCCTAAAATCTAGGAATGGTCTCCAATTTTATCAATTTTGGTGGGAGTGGGTTAATGAATGCATTTTTAATATTATGGAAGGTTTATTAAATTCATTTTTGGAGGTTTCTTCACATCTTGGTCGTGATTTTTTTTTTCTGGAGGATTTTTGGAGCCTATTTCGAAAGATTATAGGCAATATGGGTATGTTTTAGTAGCCATTCTCTGCTAGAATTTGAAGGTGTTTACTGCAGGCATGTTTGTTCTTGGTGAGGATGGAGAAGTCATTTTTTTTAGGTTTGAGTATTACAGTATAAAATTGTTCTTATATACCATTGTTGAAGATTGATTCAGTGGAAGATTTGAGATTGTAAGCTATAGGTTGAAGATTAGAGGTTGTAGTTGAAAGAAGGAAAGTTGTTGTTGTATTTATTTATTTTCATATAAAAATCAGATTGTAATTTATTTTTATTTGATTTAAATCAATCCTAGGGACTATAAAATCTGATATAATCATATTTTTTGAATTTATGTAATCCTTCCTACAAGATTGAGACGTAATACATTGATTCTACTTTATAGATTTTGCATTCAATCTTTTTTGTTTCAAGTGGTGTGAGCATATACCTCAATTAAAATTCAAAAGAATATCACCAATGAAATGGTGATCTCTTCAAATTTTTTTGATTGATTAGTCCTTTAGGCATTATAGAGTCATTTTGAGTTTTTCATGTAAAGGAAAAATTTGTCAACCAACAAGACTCAATGTGTTGGTTTTCATGATTTCTAAGTATGATCTATATCATTTGATCTCTTTTCTAAAAAAGGGTCTTTGTATATGGTTGTTGGTATGAATTCTACTTTTAAATATTTGGACATATAGAAATATAACCTCAAAAACTCATATCTCAAAAATAGGTAAGATGATAGAATGATACGTGTTAGTCCTTTGTCTATGGATAGAAGGTTCCTCATTTTTATTTCAATTCACAAGTGCACAAGGGATATCAACTCACTTCACTCATCCATATATCATTATGGTTTCCTTGATATTTCTACAAGAAAATACAATTTCAAGGAATTGAGCTTAGTCATCAAAAAGAAGAGAGTCTTAGAAGGAGAAAAATTATAGCTTGTTGAGGATAGCTAGACATGGAAAGAATAATTATAAAGATAGAAGGATAGTTATAGTCCTAGACAATCATCAAATATAGTTAACTAATAAACTATCATTCCATGAAATGATAATGTTCATGAGGTGAACAAAATAGATTAAAAGGGTGATAAATAAGAGAGGACAATCTTTAAACTTACCAAGCCTATCTATGATCATTTGAAAGGGACAAAATGGTGGGAAATGTGAATAGTTTTCTTCAAATATTTGAACTATGTGGCCACATTTCACTAAAGGATTTATATTCAAGTGGTCAAAATTTTCACTAATATATTTTGAGAGGTAATGGATATGATAGTGTTGATAGTATTAAAACAAAAAGGAATTGAAACAGCTTGTTTTCTAAACTCCAAAATGATTGTAAGAAATCAAATGCATCATTTAGCTTAAGAAGTTACAAATGAATGTCTCTCATAAATTACACGATCACCTATACACAGTTTAGTAACAATTTCAAATGGATAGTGTTTCTCTTTTTTTCTATGAATCACTTCCTAAGGGTGATTATGAGATTATTAAAATGACAATCAAGCTATGAAGTATATATGAATAGTCATAGAGTCTAGTTAAAAGATAATCGTCACACATAGGTTTAGAATGAGAAAACCCAACTATAATATCAAAATCAAGGCATTAAAATCCAATTGTGTGGGATCTTATCAATAAGGGAGGGGTTTTAATTAAATCTTAAATGATAATGAAGACTTGAGGGAGGGGATTTATTTCTTGAACAAGTTTAAGGATGATACATTAGGGAATATAATAAATGAGAAAGAGGCCCTAGTTACAAAGATTATATCATGCAAAAACCTTGGAGGGTAGATATGAAACATCATCACATGGACAATAAGTATATCATAATACTAATTCATTGGTTATTTTAACACATGCAATGATATTGAGTTAATGAAGAAAAGACACTATATCAAGAGGTGAAGAGGGTATTAAAACAAAGGATATGACAAGTTAGCATGTGTTGTAGGCCTCTAAAAGATAGGGAAAGAGTTTTTTTCCATGTTCATCACTCAAAGAAACATTATAATATAGATGATAGTTAATGTTGATGTATGAAAATAAAAAAAGGAGCCATGAATACTATAACTAAGGGTTAAATTTAAGTTTAGTTTATCAAATGAATTGAAAGTATAAACCTAGAGAAATAATGAAGTGCAAAGGAATAATAAACAAAAAAACATAAAATAGAACAATCTCACCCAATGTTTTCATTCTCCATGCCTGATCTCCATTACACCTTTTAACTTGTTGATTTGTGTTTCCCTCAGATCGAACATGTGAGCAATCCTTGATGAAGTCCTACACACACTTTGAAGGATTTTCCTCTAAAATGCCTATGCCTATGATAATATGATCAAAACTTTAATGAAATATGCCAATAAATGCAACGATGCCTACAAAATGCCTAAGTATATCAGTGTGTCCCCCAAAAATGAGAACAAAATAGCATTTTATAGAAAATGCCATTTTGAATGGATGGACGAGATTGACCTTCGACAGAGACCTAAAATTAGAGGACGAGATTAAATCTGATAATCCCTAATCAGGGTTAGGGAAAAATCCTTAAGCGAGCTGTCGAGATTTCATATGAGAGAATCGAATCGGTGGTGGAGAATAAATGAGATAATTAATTAGAAAAATAAAGATTTTTGAAAATCAAGAAGATAAAGACTACCTGATTTGTGAGATTCAAAAAATTGAGAAGATAAGAGTTGGACTAAAGATCTGATTTGGAAAATCAATAGTCTACTCGATTACTTGATTTTTAGAGGAAAGTTACCAATTTGAATTAAATTAATTCAAAATATGGATTTTGTGAGATAATCAATAATCAATTTTCTGATTATTTACTAAAATGAACTAACAGTTGAGAATGTGATGACATTTCAAATAATTTCATTTATTTAAAATGAGAGGAATATTAATTTTGATAATTAAATAAATAAATATAATTATTTAATTTAGTAGATAAGATTAATTAATTAAATAAATTAATAAACTTATTTAATTATGGCAATTAGTGACATTAAATAAATAAATAAGATTCATTTATTTAATAATCGGGAAGAATAAATGAATAGAAGTAACTAAATAAATTAAGAAATTTATTTAATTGTAAGAAGATAATAGACCATTAGTGACGTATTGAATAAATAAATAAAATTTATTTATTTAGTAATCATGAAGAATCAAAGGACATGAATTATTTAATCAATAGTCGAATGTGGACCAAGGACATAATTAAATTTCATAATTATGCTAGGACGAAAGATGAGAAATAGAGCTTGTAGGCCTAGGTCATTTTTATGTGTCTACATTTTGCCCCTCTTTGTCATAATGTAGCATGTCGCATTGTGACAAAGAAAATAAGTCAAAAAAATGCCCCAATGCAAAATAAGATGAGGAAGAATGACGAGGAGGGTTACAGTATGTCCCCTCGAGAGGATAAACGAGTTCCAAGAACATGGGTGTGCTCTCAAAACTAATGAGAAGACTAGAATATGAAGAGACAAAGAAATGTTATTGCAAAAGATATGGATGATGATATAGATGCAATGCCTACATGAGATGGGTGAGAGAAGATGACAAGACTAAAGAAGATGCATGCTAGTTCCTAGACCAAATCCTTCAAAACTTTAGCATAGGACTTTAATTATTATTGCTCTTAATCATCATTGGGAAGATTGTTGTGATGGCCAACAAACACCATGATATGACATAAATCAAGGTGTGCAAGGTCGTACCATCACATAAGACAAGTAGTCAGAGACAAGGAAGATCATGACTCATACAAAACAATTGCCCTAGTCTTTTTATCAAGAAAATCCACAGACAATAGTCAAATAAAATAGGCCAGGAGACATCATCGCACCTCTAAATCCTTCATGGGACATCCTTGAGGTAGCTAGTAACATGACCAAAAAGAAAAGAAAATAAAAAGATAAGAAAAAATAGCAAAAAATTAACAGCCATTTAATTGTATGGCCAATGTTTGTTTGCCAAAGATTGATTTCTTGTTGGTTTGACAGTTTTGACAGTTTAAGAGTTTTTCCAATTTGACAGTGTTGACAGTGTGATGGGGCCTATTGTTAGGAAGGACACATCCTGAAAAAGGAAAAGGAAATTTTGACGAGGTCCAAATCCAAGGACACATCTTGAAGAGGACCAAAGAGTGATGAGACTGACATTGTTTTGACTAATATGTTTTGGAAATTTGACTGATGTTGACTGTATGATTGATTGGACTATGTTGTCTGATTTTGACCAATTTTGACATTGATGTTTCAAATGACTGTCTTGTGTCCAATTTTGACTATGTATGACTTATTTGACCGATGTGATGATTGTGATAAATGCCATGATTTTATTTGGACCAACCTAAAAGGACTGACCTAATGTCTCAGGGACTCATCGACTAATGGCCTTGCCTACGTAGCAAATGTGCAAAGACAACGTAGTTCAATATGGAATGACTGACATGACTAAATTTGACTCCATTTTTAGGATTTTGACATTGATTTGGATGTTTTTTGTGTTTTTCCTTAGGACATTTTATGATTTTTAGGTCTTTCTTCAAGACACTTTATGATGTTTTTGGTCTTTCTTCAGGACATTTTATGATTTTTTTGTCTTTTTTTAGGAATTTTATGATGTTTTTGTCTTTTTTAGGACTTTTTGCCATGTTTTTGGTCTTTTTGAATGGTTTAAGAGGATCATGACAAATGCATATGACTGATGCCTACACATGAGAATCCATGGACAAACATGATTGTGCCCCTAGTCAAGCTGAATACCAATTGATAGGTGATGACAACGTTGTGGGAAGGACACATCCTAAAACAACGTGAGGATGACGATAATGTGACAAAAGTATCGAGGTCTATAGCTAGGCTAGGAACAAAGTATAGTAATGTTTTGCATAACATGCATGTATGGATGAAACTCGTTGTATTTGGAATGACTTGGTTAGGACTAAAAGGGATGATGGAGTATCCTTAGACCATTTGACAAGGGAAAGCCAAGATAGATGACAGACATGAAAGAATGAGAGGTGGCCTTGGTAAAGGGTAGGAGACATGAGACTAAGGGAATTGTCATATGATCTTAATGACTGTCACATAAGGATAATGAAGTATGCCAACAATGACTTGACATTTCACGGATAATGTATGACCAAAGGATAGGCATGTCAAAAGTTTTCCCAAAGCATGATTTATGTGTGCAAGTTTTATGTCAAGACCAAGGTAGGTGGGAAAAATACGTGGAAATGATAGGGATTAGATGGACATAAATGTCATGAGGAAGGTATGGGAAATGAGATGAAATTCCCCCAAGTGTAAAATTCCACATGGATGATTTGTTTTACACATGACTCATGTTTGCCAGGTTTTCATCATGGTACTTATCCAGGGTGCCTATTTCCCAGGCTTTCACCATTTGGATGAAAATTTTCTCTTTACTATTTTCTTGACTTTTTTTTATTTTTATTTTTATTTTTTTTGGTGCCACCAAGATGCCTATTTGCCAAGTTTTCATCAGGGTGATGATGTTTTACATTTTTCAATTTTTTTGTATTTCTAATTTTGTAGATAGTTCGGATGCTTTAGATGACCAATCACTGTTCTAAATCTAGTGACGGTGCCAATGTAGAGATTAGTGTCAAGATATGCCAATAATGACCTTGTTGAAGGAGTTGTCTTGTGAGGATCATATGCATACAACTAATCAATGTCATTGTGATCCTTTTTGATACTAGAGTTGGCCTTATCAAAATACGCACATCGCGATAGAGTGCCATGAGAGTCCTAATAGTAAAGAGTTTCTGCCAAGATGTGATGGATGTGTGACATGATATTTTTGGATGTTAGGTGAGATGTAGGATTATGACGAATAATGATAGACGTGTGAAGGTTGTTTGGACATTTGGATGAATCACTTTTTATTTTCCAAATTTGGTAGGTGGATGACGAATTTTGGAAGGATGGCATTTGGAACCAACACCCTTAGATGCCTTGCATGATGACCATTTTGAAGGAGGTGGACATGTGCTATATGTGGGAGTCCTCTTGCCTTGTGGCTCCAAATTGTGATTAAATTTTTCTTTTGACATATTTTCTGTGCTTGATCCACTTTTCTTTTGGATCCATTTTAATTTCATTTGTACGCTTGTATTTTTGTCTGATTCAATGGCATTTGACATTTGATTTTTGACTTTGTAAGACTTTTGTTTTCGTTGGTTCCAAAGGGAAGATTTATTTATGATGGAATGACAGTTCATGGTGTGGATGGAGGGGGTGTTGGTAGAAATCTTCTGACAAGGATTTCTCATGGACTCCATTTTGACATTTGTATCTGACAAAGTTTCCCCCAATATTGAGGAGGTACCACTGACATCGTTTGATTTACTAACTAAGGAATATCGAAGACCTTGATGTCTGTAATTTTCCTAAAGTTGTATTGGTTCTAGAATGATTTTCTCATGTATGCCTAGTCCTTTTCATTGATATTGCATGCTTTGACAAATTCTATTTGCGATGGGGTATTTGTTGTTTTGAAAGCAAGATGCTAACCCATCATTAGGTATGTGGATACTGTCACTTGTAATATTTTCATCTGCAAGAAAGCCTACTCTGACAAAGATAGATGACCCTAGTTGATAAAGTGTCTTAGCTTCATTGTCATGTTGGACATATTCCTAACTGATATCTTTTGTCCGATCATGTGACATGTCAAGTTTAGATGATTCTATTGGTGCTTCCAAGGTAATATCGAAGCCATCATTATGGTTAGTGTCATAGAGTCCAATGATTTTAGCTATAACTTGATCATATGCAAGCATGTCCCTAGTGGAAGATTCTTGTTCTGGAGGAATATCATCTATGTGTCCCATGGAGGCAAGTGTCTCATCGAGGGAAGTGTCAATAGTTGAGGCCTTTATAAGGTCGAAAAGTGTTTGATCATGAATGGCATAAAGGTCAAGGAGTGGATCGTCTTGGACTTCTTGGTCAATGATAGGGTCTTGGTTAAAGATGGGGTTGTCATGGATTTGGAATTCTTGGTCAATAGCAGGGTCTTGGTCAAAGATGGGGTTGTTGTGGGTGATGTAATTAGGATTGAAGTCTTTGTCAAGGGTTGGGGTATTTTGGATGTCATGATCATCTTGAAGAACTTCTTGGATGGACTACCTTGTTCTTGACATGAGAGTGATGTTATAAGGTCATGCTTTGGACTTTCATTTTGACATTTATCCTCAAGTCTATTAAATGGGATTTGACTTTGGACTATGATAGAATTTTCATGACTAGATGTGGCTTGTGAGGGGGTGACTTGAAAAGGATTAATGAATAAAGGACTAGGATAGGACGTGGTAACTTGGACTGGACTAGTATATGAAGGACTAGGATAGGACATGGGGACTTGGAATGGACTAGCATGTGAGGGACAAGGATAGGACATGGAGTCTTGGATTGGACTAGCATGTGCGGGACAAGGATAGGACATGGAATCTTGGACTGGATTAATTTTTGAAGGAAAAGGATATGACATGGAGACTTAGACTGGATTGGTGTAAGGTTGATTGAAATAGGACATGGAGACTTGGACTGGATTAGTATGGTATGATGTGGGAACTCGACATGAGTTGGTAGATGGTTGATAAGGGATGCAAACTTCAACAAGATTAATAGGTGAAGGACTAGCATATGGCGTGGAGACATGGAATGGACTACCGGATAGTTGACTTCCCTTGTCAAGGTTAGCATAAGGGTAATAAGTAGACGTGTGTTGGGAATTAATGGCAGGACTTGTGTTAAGTGATTGTTGATAGTGAGGGTAGACAGATGGAGGACTTGGATTGATGGGTTGTTGGTATGAAGGGCATTGATTTTCAGCTTGGATAAATTCTCTCCTAAAGTCAAAGGCTTCTTGGTATTGACCTCTATAGAGTAATTCGCATTCAACTTTACTAGAAAGCCTATCAACATTTTGTTGAAGGGAAGACAAGGTGGTGGATGCCATGATGTTGTGAGATGATAATGACATTTGTTTAAGGGAAATGACTAATGCTAGGTGATAAACTTGTCAAGAAAATATACCAAATGCTTTGTTAAAAGGGTTAATGAGACCGGTATGGGATGGTTATAAACCATTTTCCCTTGATCTATCTAAATTTTTTTTGTGGCACTACGATACTATGCATTCTCAGAGGAGAATTTTGTACACTAGTCATCCTCATCCTCAACCCATTTTGTGTGAGTTCACAATGTGTTTGATATGGATTTAATGGAGTACAATAGATATGGGATTATGGATATTTACTATTGAGCATTGCGATATGTATGAGTACATTGAGATATGTTGTGGAAAACTATAAAAGCAAACTGATAAATGAGGTTTGAGATATCTTGTTAAGGTGTTCAATAGATTTCATACAATGTGATGTGATATGGTATTTAAGGATGTGATAAAGTGATTTGGAGACAATGTGGTTGCTTAAAAATATTTTTGATTGAAAGAATTATGTTGAATGATGGTGTTAGTATGATTTTATTATTATTATTATTATTTTGTTTATACCAGTGTAACTCCATTTGGAATGATGTGTTTGTTAATTTAAGAGCTAAATGGTGAATGTTGACATCATTGTATTAAAATTTTAAAACACAACGATGCATTGTGTGTATTCAAATTTATCTCCATTATGTCAGAATTCTTATGTTGTTAGATCTTTTCTATGATATAATGGATGATTTATAGGATAAAATGTCATTCAAATAGTTAATCATCATTTCTATAAGTTTATGTGTGGTATAGGGTGGGAATTCATTCCCAAACCTTAGTAACTTCCAGGAGGAAGTTTAAACTAAGTGGAGGGGAATGTAAGACCCCTCTCTTGATATAACAATATTAACTTCTTATGTTATGGCTTAGATGGTTGTGATAGAGTTGTATTATATATTATAGTGTCAAATAGTAAAGTGTCATTCTAGTTCTAAACAGTGATTATAATATTATTCATATTGAATTGTGTTGTTGTAATGAGGCTAGGTGTCCTATCTTTAATGACTTCTAGGAGGAAGTCTATATAAGGGGGGGAGAATGTAAGGCCACCCAATAATTTTCTTATAATTTTTTATGACAATATCCCAGTTTGTGGTAGCAAAGTACATTGGGTCAAGAAGTTCATATAGTTTGTGAAAGGGTTCTCATCTGTCAGGGGTTATTACACTTGCATGGTTATAATGTAATTAGTAAGAATGGATTTTGTAATTTAGATATGTTTATTTCAAGGAGAGGGTTAAGAAAGGGATTTTATGAAGGTTCAATGAATATGAACTAATGAACCCATTACGTCACTCAATTACTAAGCACCTATTACCCAATATGAATGTTAGTACTCATGGCGGTGGTCTCATGAAACAATAGATTTTTTTTTTCCTCTAGTTCGACTTTAATTAGTGTGACCACTTTAGCCATCCTATAACTTAAATATTTGGGAGATAATAATATATAGCAAGGGTGATAATGCTTATTTGTCAACTAGATCAATACAAATTTAGTTTAAGGTATAGAGGTAAAAATGATGTTCATGTAGAAATTAGGAATATTGTAATTTATGCATGATTCATGTATTGATTGGTTTCTTCCTTGTCAATTTTATAATTCTTATGAGTCTATACCATTGAAATTATCAAATCACATTTATTTATCTAATTGACATTTGAAGTTTGGTCTACTAAACAAGGTTGAAAAGTGTTTCAAGATCTTTTAACAAAATATTACTAAATGTATATAAGATATATTATTATTCTGATAATGAATGCATAAACATACATTGATATGCATATTTTGATCTTCATGGTTGGGAGTGTGTTCACACTAGAATGTATTATATTTTTATTAATGTCTTCTTCTACTTTTCCAAGGTATGAATCCATTTACCCATAGAGTATGAACTAGTGTAGATAGTTAATAAGTCAATATTTTGTTATTGTTGAAGTAGGTCTCATATATATATATGGTGCATAAATTATTTGTTCAAAAATTTATTCATTTGTGATAATTTATCTAACATCTATGGAAGTATATATTTTATGATTTTACGATGTGAAAAATAAAATAAAAAAATATTTAAATAATATATAAGATTAATATCCTCCTTGAGAATTTGAAAATTGTATTTTATTTATCTCATGCATGGTTTAGCACTAGTCTAATGATGGTTTACTATGATAGATTATCTGTATCCACTGGTAAATTTATACTTGATGTTGTTATGGAGGAGAAATCTATCTTTACACCTATGGTTGCATTTTTTTGAAAAGTTCCATTAACACGGGGATATCAAGAGAGATTGTGTAAAAGGTAAGTTTATCTTCTATTTAACTAGTGATGTTTCAATTCAACCAAGATTGGAGGCGGATTTTTCCATAACAGTAGATCATGCAAATCATGCATGGGGGAAAAAAAATCTCTTTTGTATGCCTTTTTAGAATTCGGGAAAAGGGGAAAAAAAAGAAAAGAAAAGAAAAAAAGAATGAAGAAAAGCAAGAATGAATTAAAATGAGTATTTTTGCATGATTACAAAATTAAAAAAAATCCCCCCAAAAAAAAAAGAAGAAAGAGAGAAAGAAGAAGAGAGGGGATTGTGTTGTTTTAAGAAGATATTTTTGCTCACATAAATGGTAGAAAAAAAATGACTATGGTGATCGGGGCATGGTTAATGTTGTGCTTGCCAAAAATTGAAGGAGATGTAGATTTACCAATATTGGTATTGAAAGATCCATGTTGCACATATCTAGGGAGTCTGCCCATCATTTCTCATCAACAACACTAATAACCTGTTAAAAAGTGGTGCAAAATTTGGAGAGTGTGCGCAAGTCAGATTTGCATCAAAAGGGTTGAGAAAATGTATTTTTGAGTGCCTGAATCCTTCAATAATCAGAGGCAACTCTATGGCGAATAATCAGAGGCTTTGGGTTAAGAAAATAATTGGCTGCATTGCCCAAAAAGCTGCTACCAAAGCTGATCATTCACCAAGAAAGGATTAGCAGATGCAGACTTCATTAGAGGTGTATATAGATGCACAAGTTTGTAATATATCCTCCATTTTCAAACCTGAACAGCGAAGTCAAAAGTCATTGGCAGCAATTACAGCTTTGAAGACCGGTGAAGAAAGAGAGGGAGGCATGTATCAATGTCACCCGATATAAATTGATAAGAATCTTGAGGTAAGTCCCTTGCCTTGATTTCAATTTATAGAAAAATGGAATTATATACATAGTCTGATCACTTTTGTTGTGTATTAGCTCATTCTTTAAGTTATTCATTTGTATCCATTTTAGAAGGTGTTAGTTCTGAATTCTATTTGGAAATATGTTTTTATTTTGTATGCTTAAATAATAGGATATATATAATAGTTTGTTAGTTGCATTTTCCACACATACTTTGCATTGGATGTTTTAAACTTGGGTGTTTCATATTCCTTACACCATGGCCATATCCCTATTTTATTCTAGTCTGAAAATGAATATTTAAAAGGTCTTATTTTAAAGAACCATCCACTATAAATGGATTTCATTTTGCATGTCATGTGCTTTAGTGCTTAACTTTCTTATGTCACTTAAGTTTCAAGGGTATTTGCAATTGATTTAATTTTCCACTTCTTTAATTGAAATGACTAAATCAGCATTCCTTCAAAGTAGTTAATGTAGTTTGTTTTGGAAGGGATGGACTGAAGCATAGAATATATTATACATTCATTTCATACTATGTTGATATACCATATGCTTCACTTTAAGGTAATACCTTTGCATTTGATCAAAATTTTATGAAGTATTGTACAACAAAATATGTCTATAGCTATGTGTCTATTTTAGCACCCACTTTATAACATGTAAGAGTTTCTTAGAATCTTTGTAATAGAAAAACTTAAAGTATAATTATTATGATATTCTTCTTATAGTCTTTGACCATCTGAAATTTTATTTTGAAAATCTAATATCTATAATATGGCATATTTATGCCTTTATGATAAACCAGAAATATACTTCTATGTTGTGATTATTAGCTGTTGTTTTGGTTAGCCTGTTGAGCTGTGTTGCAGAAAAATATGCTCGCACGTGTTTTAGAAAATTGCTAAATGTTTTATATGTTTTGTTGTTGGTTACTCCACCTTTCTGAAACATATTAAATTTTAAAATTTGGATGTCAAACGTAGAAGTTATGATTGTTTAAATGTTGCACTATCTCACTACGATCAGCAAGCTAAACATTGTTAAGTGAATTATTTAATCAATTTATTATCAAATTTTCTTTCTTGATTCTAGATCTCCTCACCAATTAAGATTAATGATAAACTATGATGCAAACTAAGTGATGTTTTGTGTTTAATTCTCTTGGAAGTTGTGGAGGTTTGAGTGTTGTTTATCCTTTTTACATAATCTGTGTCCACCCATTCTATTGTTCTCAAATGAGATCACCTGGAGAGTTATTGTATGTGTTCATCATTGAGATTTTCTTGAGAGCACTCTATAGTTGTGTGTCAATGATGGCATTTTGTGTGAACTCATGGGTATAGTATCTTGTAATTTGAGTTTTGATGAGAAACATTACTATTGACCAAATCAAGTTTGAAGTGATAAAGAGTTTCTTTTTTAAATTATTATCAATATCCTTGTGTTATTTTTTTTATAGTGTGAAGTAGTTATCTGCTTTGTGTTTTCAATCTGAGATCGGGGCATTTTATGAACCTAGTTGTTGTAGCTTTTGTTAGCCAACCCAGATGAGTTTTGGTTGAAGTCCATGTTGTTGAACTACGATTCCTCTGTGTTGTGCGTATGTAGGCAAGGCCATCAGAGATGAGCCCCTGAGGAATTAGGTCCATCCCTTAGGTTCCCCACACTTGCTGGAAAGATAACTTTTGTGTGTGTGGGCCTGTGCTGCGAATGAAATTTGTAATTTGTGTTTTGTCCTTAGCTTAATTTTGTTTGTTAAGTTTTGGGCATTACATTCACCAAGGAAAATGACCAATGCCAAGTCTATATGCCAAATGAGGACTATGATGGACAATATTTCAATTCTGGTTTCTGACAAAGATATTTGAAAAAGATATTTGACAAAAATGTTTGGATTCAAATTCTTGTCTTTGAAAAATTTTAAATTTCAGTTAAGAAAATGTGTCATTTTAAGTGGAAAATGTGTGTCATGAATGCACATGTGGCTCTGGAATTGACAAATGTGGCAAGATGTGACAAATGCGGTTCGGTGAGACTCAGATGCGTCGTGATGCATATAAATGTGTTGTTTGTACAATCAAATGCAGTTCATTTTTGCATATGCGGCTTTACAGAAAGCTAATGCATTACAACATAGGAAAATGTGACTCGATATGTTAGATGTGGCTTTTTAAATTGCAAATGCAATGTGACAAGTTAGATGTGGCTTTTCAAATGGCACATGTGACACAGTAGATCAAATGTGGCATTATAAATGAAAACTGTGACTCGACATGTCATATGTGTTGCATAGGAAAGTAGATGCATTGCAAATAGACTGTTTAGACCAATTTTGACCGAATTCTTGAAGTTTGACTTGGTTGTTTCTAGATGGGTGTGTGCAAGAAGTTGAGTCCACTTTTTGGCCAAAAAGTGGAAGTGTTTTCCCTAATTTTTAGAATTTGACACATTTGACCTTAAAATTTGAAGCACTCAAGATGGAATCTTCAAAAAAGTCACTAATCATAAAATGTAGTACTCGGAGTCTAGTTTCCAAATATGTAATTTATTTCAATACCCAGATTGTAAAAATTGAGTTTCAATAGACATTTCTAAAACCACTATTTAAAAGTCACTTTTTATACCATACCATGCTACGTGTCGACATCCATATTTTGATCTAAATTATCATATTTTTCTAAATCCTTTTGGGAAAGATTTATGACTCATTAAACTTGTTTTGATATTTTTTGTAATTTTTTATTGAATTTTTGTTAAATTTTTATTAGGCATATTTGTCATTTTGAAAAATTGTCATGTACAACACGCATAAGATGACCTAAACTTATCATTTTTTTATTTTTTTTTAAACTGAATAGAATTGTCTAAAGTTTGTTCTCGTGCAATTCGTTAGTCAAAATGTTCTGTTGATCAAAAGTTATTAAAATACTAAAAAAACTTGATAATTCAAGTTTATGGACTAGTTTTATTAGAAATTAATTGAAAAATAGAAAAAATAATCAAATTATTAAAAAAATTACATATTTGGAATCTGCACTGTCTCATCTATAATGGGTTATAATGGAATCAAAAACTTCCACGTTTCGTGGACTCGTCTTCTTGCATTTAACTAGATGTTTGATTGTTGTTTGGTTTGTTTCAGTATCCAAAAAAAACTTGCAAGCATGATATTTTGACTGTAAGCAAGCACACATGAGACAAGTACAATCATATGGTTAGGCTAGGACAATATTCACTAGATTTCATGTGGGTTTCTCCAACCATATATTAGTAGCATGTGAATCCAGAAGCTTGGCTGCATAGGCTCCCCCTTACAGTGCACTCTCTTCTCAGGCCAACCAAGCTTCCAACCCCCATGAAACTCCCATGGCAAATTGATCGCCTCTACTACAGACTACGAAGATGTGGATGCCTTCACACCAACTGGTGTTGCACTAGCAAATAAAAGGTTTTTGGCTACTACACAAAGGTGTTTAATTTGGGACCCCCATTCAAGTGGCTATACATGGGGCAAGAGATTAATCACCAATTAGGTGGCACTCCAGCCTGAAGAGGTTAAGTTCAATAGGGTTTATGGGAGTACTACTCTGTCTGTATGACACATCCACACATGTAATCTTAGGTTTTCCCTTAAGATTCACATTCATATACTGGTTGGGGGTAGCTTTTCTTTAGCTCTATTACTAGTTTGAGTCGTGTTGGTGTGATGAAATCCCCAGGAAAGCACAATTTCTAGAGTTAGTAACCATTTCTCTTACACCTAGGATCACACAGATGCGCAAGAGGAGAGGATACTTTGATATACCAAATCGTGAGGGTAATAACAAAAATATGATTTCACACCGAACATAGTAGACACTTGTTAATTTTAATCCAATTGAAAGATTTTCTACACTACTAGACAATCTATTTCAAAAATTTAACTAGGGTCTTCGACATGCGTTCTGCAGAAAGATTCATCAATAGTTTGATAATGATCTTCGACTATCGATCTGAAAAAATAGTTAGATGCATCATTTTTGTCCACTTCATCCAATGTTTCCTTTGAAGTGTTTATTTTCTGCACATGCACAAAACCAACAACAAACACTAACAAGATAATTGATCACTACTATTGGAGGGTTAGCTAGTCAATACAAATATGATTTTTGGAAACAAATTTTATAGTAAAATTAAAAATACAGAGAATAGAACCTATCTCAAATCTCAAGATCTTTCCAAAAATGTAAAGAAATCAGAAAATTTTGCTGTTTTACACCTGAAATTATTTTTTTATGAAAAATCATAAAAAAATTATAAAAAATACAAAACAGCTCCAAAAAAATTGATTTTTGGACTGGAGTAGTCTGATGTCATCCCAAATCTGAAAACAACATTTTGTGAGCAGATCTAGAACCGTGGGTGAGATATAAGAAAATATTTTTTAAACCCCAATTTTAAAAGATCTGTTGTTTGACTAATAATTGTGCATCCAAATTTAAAAGATAAAGAACGAACCCCTATTAAAATTTAGAGATATTTCTATAAATGTAAAGATATTTGAAAAAATCGATAATTTTCTCTCAAAATTAACTTTTCATGAAAAAAAGAAAAAAATTATAAAAAATTAAAAACAGATCCAAAAAATATGATTTTCGGAATGAAAGATTTTAATGTTGTCCTCAAGCTGCAAAAGAAATTTTGTGAGGAAATAAGTAGCCATTTGAAAGTTATGGTTGAATCTTTGGAAACTAAGGATTTATCCAAAATGATGCAAAACCGGCAACAAAAAAAAAACAAAGCCTACAACAAAAAGAAACCAACTCCAAAAATTTCTCTTTATTTGTCCAAATATGTCAGGTTCAAGCATGTGCAGGATCATGATGGGCCAAAAAGTGGCAATATTATGGGTATTTGTAGGGTATGTGGCTTACGACTTTTTTTTACCCAAAATTGATGAAACAAAAAGGGTTTTAGAGGAGATTCTCAGATTTCCACCAATATAAATTATACTTTAATTTGAATTTGATAAATAATTATTATTTATTTTCTATTAGAATTACAACTAAAGTCCTAATCGATAGGATGATTGAAAAACATCTATAACTTTCAAACGATATGACATTTTTTGAATCCAAAACATGTGACATTCTATGCTTCACATACTATAGGATTAAAAAAAGGAAAATTAAATTTCATGAAATTTTGACCAAGTTAAGGTGGTAAGACATACAATTTTTTATATTTTTAAAAATTTGTAATAAAAAATTCATAATTAATTACTTACTTGGAAAAAAATTACAAAAAAATATGCATCACATCTGGACATGAGTCCTCTACTTATATATAAAATCTTATAAAAAAATATTATCATTTTATTATGGTTAGGGTGGTCAGACAGACACCTACTTCTTATTTTTTCCCTGAAATTTAAGTACTACTGCATTGAAATTTCAAATTTTCACCAAATAGATTTTATTTATTTTTAAATAAATCTAGTAGTTTAGAAACTACATTCAATTTTCTATAGATTCTATCCTTACATATTTTTGAAATAATATAGATAACTTATTCAAATTTTTACGTCAAGTTGCCTAACACTGATTTTTCTAAATTTTTTGCCACTTAAGGGCCTATTTTTTCCATGATGATCCTGCACATACCCGTTCACCAATGTAGCTAAGGGTTACATTTAAGTTTAGTTTATCAAATGAATTGAAATTATAAACCCAACGAAATAATGAACTGCAAAGGAATAATAAATGAAGACACATAAAATAGAACAATCTCACCCAATGTTTTCATTCTCCATGGCTGATCTCCATTAAACCTTCTAACTTGTTGATTTATGTTGTCCTCAGATCGAACATGCGAGCAATCCTTGACGAAGTCCTACACAAGCTTTGAAGGATTTTCCTCTAGAATGCCTATGACAATGACAATATGATCGAAACTTTAATGAAACATGCCAATAAATGCTACAATGCCTACAAAATGCCTAAGTATGTCAGTGCATCCCCCAAAAATGAGAACAAAATAGCATTTTATAGAAAATTCCATTTTGAATGGATTTATGAGATTGACCTTCGACAGAGACCTAAAATCAGAGGACGAGATTAAATTTGATAATCCCTAATTAGGGTTAGGGAAAAATCCTTAAGCGAGCGGTCGAGATTTCATCTGAGAGAATCGAATCGGTGGTGGAGAATAAACGAGATAATTAATTCAAAAAATAAAGATTTTTGAAAATCAAGAAGATAAAGACTGCCTAATTTGTGAGATTCAAAAAATTGAGAAGATAAGAGTTGGACTGAAGATCAAATTTGGAAAATCAATAATCTGCTCAATTATTTGATTTTTGGAGGAAAGTTACCAATTTGAATTAAATTAATTCAAAATATGGATTTTGTGAGATAATAAATAATCAATTTTCTGATTATTTACTAAAATGAACTAACAGTTGAGAATGTGATGACATTTCAAATAATTTCATTTATTTAAAATGAGAGGAATATTAATTTTGACAATTAAATAATTAAAGATAATTATTTAATTTAGCAGATAAGATTAATTAATTAAATAAATTAATAAATTTATTTAATTATGACTATTAGTGACATTAAATAAATAAATAAGATTCATTTATTTAATAATTAGGAAGAATAAATGAATAGAAGTAATTAAATAAATTAAGAAATGTATTTAATTGTAAGATAATAGACCAAATCTAGTGATAGTGATAGTAACCTGAACATGATCCACATTAACCAACATAAAAATAAGATTCCTTTACAAATTGACTTATCGGGACCCTTTACAAATTTTTCTACCACTGACCCAAAATTTTAAAAATTTCCAGAGGGGGCATTGATACTCTACACCTTCATTGGGGCATGGCTTTGACTTATTTTCTTTGTCACAATGTGACATGCTAAATTATGACAAAGAGGGGAAAAATTTAGACACTTAAAAATGACCTAGGCCTGCAAGCTCTATTTTAACCACTTTAGTCCTAGCATAATTGTGACATTTAATTATGTCTTTGGTCCACATTCGACTCTTGATTAAATAATTTATAACTGTTTAATTAATTCATGTCCTTTTATTCTTCATGATTATTAAATAAATAAATTCTATTTATTTATTAAATACGTCATTAATTATCTAAGTCTTCCCCTAATTAAATAAATTTCTTAATTTATTTAATTACCTTTCTGCATTCATTTCTTCTTGATTATTAAATAAATAAAATTTATTTATTTATTTAATATGTCACTAATTGTCACTAATTGTCATAATTAAATGAAAATTCCTTTTGTATTTGTTTTGTGGGGTAATATGATTTTAGGCTTTATGCTTTTAATTCATTTGAAGCTTGCAGGCCTAGGTCATTTAATAATGGTAGTCCTAGTGATGACAATCCTCATGAAAAATAAGAATGGGTAGACTTTCTAGATAGTTGAAATAATTGATTAATCATTTTATTTTTTAGTATAGTTAGTGTACTCAAATCTCCATAAATATACAAGGTTCACATTATTAGAAAGGAATTTAATTATCTTTAAAATGTTGAAGGAAGAAGTCTAGTATTCTCAATTCACACAACTTGCATGCTTTGACTGAATATATGCATCCATCATCATCCAAAAGAATAGAGACCATTTCCAAGATAATGATAGAAAAAAAATTCAAGGTTAAATAGGAGAAAGGATCATTGAAAGTATACTTGGAATTTTATAGTGCATTAGTAAAGGTGATAGAGGCCATAGCTTATGATAATCAATAAGGTCATAGAAGAAAGAGAGTAAAGATAGAAAGAACCAATATCAAAATTCTATTTAAAACCCATATTTCTCAATGGACAACTAAACGATGAATATTGGTATGGTAAGCATGGTTGGAAGAAATTCTTAAATGAACCATTATAGTAAACACACCAGATATGAATGTATGAGAAGAATGAGTAAAAACACAATGGGTAGAGGTGTTTTAAGTGCATAAGACAAGGTTTTTCAGCTCTATATGTGAGGAAAAATTTTTAGGGTTTCAAGGGGGCAAGTGTGTATGAAAGGAAAACCCATGAGGAAAACATCAAATGAGAGTCCTTTATAAATACTTTTGTTAGACTAATGCATGATGGAAGTTGCGACGGTCCATATCAACATGGACAATCATATGAGATGTAATCCGTAGTAGTGTGGAAACATAGTTAAGGTCAAATTAATGAAAGTAAACTTGCCAAAGTAGGGATTCTTCAAGATAAATACTATAATAAAAGAGCTATAATGAGATAAAAAAATTTGAGGATAGTCTAGGGATGAATGAAAGGATTTTCTAAAGGTAGATATTCATGTTCCATGTATCAATCCTTGAGTTATCTAAACACCAAAATTCTAAGTGTGCAAATGAACAAATGTTGAAAATTTTCTAATAAGAATAATTTAATAAACTAAAGTATGTGATAGTGCTCACCTAAAATATCTCCTATGCCCACTATGAGATATTTCAATTTCAAATTGTTAGATGCATAGGAGAATTAAGAGGGGGTGAATTAGTTGAAAATTAAAACATTCAATCCCTCATTAACTTTCAAAACCTTATCGAAACTTAAACCCTCATTAAGCATTAGCACAATGTAAACATACAAAACACAAATTTCAACACAAGAAAACACAATATAACAAATATCTCATATATATATTACTAGTAACACTAAATTAAAGTTAGGCTCACTGCTTAGAAAAGAGGAAAGTTTCATTGTTGGTGGCTCACTACCAAGAAGAAAGGAGAATAGAAGAATACTATTATAAGAGATTCACTATCTTAAAGCAATAGGAGAAATCCACCACTACAAATTTGCACCATCTGTAACCTTTGGCTCATTGCCTCTAGCAACTTTATGAACATTGAAAATGTAGAAACATTCTACTCATTACATTTAGAGTCATAAGCATTAAGCTCACACTCAGATCACCAAAATTTATCACATTTGTATCTCCAACATTTCTTACACATGCCACACACATATCCAATAATTTAAATTCCATTTATACCAAACACAACCTCAAAAACCTTTTCCATATTAGTGAAAATGAAATGAATGCACCTCAAACATGCATACACTAAATAGGTTGGCACCAAACACTTCCATGATGGAAAGAAGTTAAGGAAAACCATGCAAAGGGTTAACTAGGACCCAAATATACACCAAAATGCTTCACCACACTTTTGAAAACAATACACAACCTCCATAATTAGTGCTAGCATGCCAGGTCAGCCAAACCTGTACTAACACTAATATGAGACCACATACATGCTTCTCTAATTCTAAAAAAACATGTGGACCACAAAGAAACACTTCACAACATCCACACAAGATCATAGAATATTCCAACATCATCTATAATGTGTCATATATAAATAACACCAAATAATTAAAATATGGCATTATGAATAATAAATTAGAGACATAATGAATTAGGTATTTTCCATCATAGCACAATATGTCCAAAAATGATAATTTATATTCATTTCAAAATGTCAAATTTACAAGTTACATAGTTCAAATTACATAGGCCAACTTGCAACTTAGTCAACTTAAGTTACATCATGAATTACATAGTACAATAACCATTAACATGGAATTCCATGTGATTCCTCTTCAACGCTCATTGTATCTAGTGGATGAGAACATGTTTCAGGCACTTTTCCATCTAACCACGAAGCTATGCTTCTCCAAAATTATTTTGAACTCAAAGAATACCCAACCCTACACAAAATACTTAGCAAGATATATAATATGCAAGGTGGAATTTGGTGTGTGCCTAATATCTACGTGAATTTCTATCTACATTTAGAACACATAAGATCTATGCTAAGAAATGGTAGATAGTTACATCATAAAATTTAGACCATTCAACATAGTGGACAATAAATTCTTGGCCAAGCATATGCTATATACAACTAAAATAATAGATTTTGGAAAAAATAAAAACCTATACTCTTTGTTAACCCATTTTTGGCACCCATCTTGAAAGATTACCTCCCACATACATCTTATCCAAGTTTCACAATTTGTAAAAATTCAACCTAGTTTCCAATAGTCTTTAGCAAGCCAATCATTTCATGTTTAAGAATAAAACTATCTACAACATGGTCTACATATGACTCATTTGGCTATCTCTGTTCAACATGCAAGTGTAAGAACTTAACAAGATTTTATATATAAGAAATCAAAATTTTAAACATAATACATTGTTCATTTCATCAATTACAATAATAATATCATAGTACATGCATCAGTTTGTATGAGTTTCTAATACTTCCTTTATTCCTTCTTACTTGGAATGAAATCTACATTTCAACTAAAGAAAATAAAACAATTTTAAAGAAGGTATATTGTGTGTATGTGTATATGCATAATTGAAATATCTATGCATGTACACATATATGGGGTTCTATTGAAAATTTTGTATGTGTATACATTATTTTGATAAGAAAAGAAATATTCTATATGTAGATTTCCAAGTTCAGTAAGATGTCAAATTCATCAGATGCACATTTAGATTCAATTGAAAATATAAGGAACATAAATAATAAGTAGTCTCTCTAGATTGTGGTATAAATCTAAATTTCCAAATAGAATTTCATAAGGTTCATTTACATAGAAACCAATTGTTATCAACATTAAAGCTTAATCTACATTTAACTGAGAAAATACATTCTAATTCTAGTTCAATTTGACTTCCTTTTAGAAATTGCCATAATTAAATTTTTAATTATATAACAAGTTCACTCTTGAGTTGTTTTGTTCTATTATTTAACCATTACATTCAAAAAATAACTACCGGCCTATTATTTGTTTCATTGCAAGTACATAAAACGGATATGGGTCAAAAACATACAATTTTAAAGTAAATTTAGCATAGATAAAAGTATGACCTATCCCTAAGGACGATGCAAATATTTTTATATTTTAAAATAGAGACTAGAATAAGGCTTTCACTCATAACGAAACATATCATTTGGGTCCCCTTCATTCTTTCCAAGGCATCAATTTCTAAGTATGATACTATTATTGTCATATCATTTTAAACATTCTTGAATTCATATAATACCATCTATAATGATACGAAGAATTTTGTTCTCTTTATTTCATTCTTATAGATATTTTCTATTGAGTTTAGGAACAATAAGAAATATTGTTCTATTTTGAATGATAGGAAGAATATAATTCTATTTATTTCATTCTTATAAATATTTTCTATTTAGTTTAGGAACGATAAGTATGTTATCATTTAGAATGATAACATGCTATCATTCAACATAATAATCCATATAATTCACTCAACGTCTTTTAGAATGACATGGTGAGTGTCATCTAAATAGTAAAGTCACCATATAATAGAGATATGAGAACATAGATCACTTGAAACCATTTAATCCTTTCATACTGAATGATTGTATATATATACATATATATATACATATATATATATACATATATATATATATATACATATATATATACATATATATACATACATATATATACATATATATACATACATACATATATATATATATATATATATATATATACAACATTCCATTTCCTTAAAATAAAACATTTAAAATGGAATGATGGAACTTCATTGTTCAAGTTGTTAAGGCTCAATTTACATCAATGAATAATTGATTCTCTTTATAAACCCAACTTATCAAAAGGAACAATGAGAATCATTTGAAACTAAACACCATGTTATAGTAGGGAAATACATACAAAAACTAGAATGATCATGTCATTCTTAGGTTTGTTCACCCGAACAAAGGAATTGTTTTTTTACAAGGATTGATCTAAGGGTTTAGACATCACCCAAAAGAAACAATGTTACAAGATTGATGTCGAAAAAATTGCTTAGCCTCTTAAGGCTTCATTATGGTAAAAAGGGTTTGTTCAAAGGACCCATCAAACATGCACTTACTTCTAGGATTCAATATGACCCTACTACTATCACTTAAACATAGAAAAAAAAGAGAGAATATAGCTAGCCAAGGTGGTGATGTCGATGGAATGGAAAAACTCATGGTTTTTCCTTTCCTTGACTAAAGGAAAGGGATCAATGTCGATATGGCAAGCCTGACAACATGCATATATAGAGACTCAAAAATATAGTTAATACAAAGAAATGGATTCTCTTCAAATTGTGATAGTTGATAGAAAATAAGAGGATTTTGATGGAATATAAAAAATATGTATACAATGGATACATTCTAAAAGATTCAAACTTACCTTTGTTCAAGAACAAAATCAACCAAATATGAGGTGAAGAATTCTTGAATACTATGGAAGTATCTTTTTCCCTCCTTGGCCAACACATTCAATCCCTTTTTCCCTATTTTTTTACTAAGATTCACCCACTTTCTCTCTTGATTTTTTTCCCCTCACCTTTTGCATGATTTTTACACCCTCTAAAATTGCATTTTTCCCAAATTAGAAGGCTTTAATTAAGGTAGTTGTCCACTTATTGCACTCTGATTTTCTTCTCTATTTTAGGGATTATGGGCATCCATCCACCCATTCGAGCCCATTTTCAATTCAAATTTGAATATAAATTAAGTATTAACTATTAAGTTAATATTATTTTTTATTTAATCACTTTAATTTTTTAACATTATTTTCAAATGATAACATAAATTATTTTTCCCATGTGACATTTTTTATCATTTTCTAATTTCACAAAAAGGAATTATTTTCAACATTTCAAATTGAAGAAATCAATTCACAACATAATATATAATTTTATCTCTATTTTCTTAAAATGAAATTTACATCGAATATACAAGGTAAAGGAAATTCTTCAATAAAATTGTTTCCATAAACTTACCTATTAATCATTCATACATTCAACACAAGAAAAATTATGCCTACCAATTTGTAAGTTAAATACAGATGCTATGATTTTCAGTGGTATGTGCATGTTCTAGATTCTATCATGCTTTTTGATTGGCATCTAGCCAAATACTCCTACCTCAACCATATTCTCATTCTTCAACCTATTCTCTCATTCACACACTTTCACTTGCAGAGTTTCATCAGTAACCAATAACCAATGCTCAAAAAAATATTCCTTTTCACATCATAATATTCATCTTTCATATTCAATCATATGAATATAGGTATATTTCAAATGACAATGAAATCTTAAATTTTTGACAAGTCAAATAGATAAGTTCCATTTCTCATAAATATTTAAATAACTTAACATTTATTAAATACAAGCAAAATTTTGAGATGTGACATCATCAAAATATTCTACAACATTGCCATAACCACCTATAACTGAGAACATCATTCTATACAATTGGACATGCTTCCACAAAACATAACTTATGAATCAAGACTTGTAGAATAGCTGAACACTAGAAACTTCAAGGGAAGGATGTTAAAAAAAATTGAGCATGATCCCAAATATGGAATACAAGAAACAACAATGTGGAGAAATGTGAAGCAATCTCATTTCTCCTAGATAATCTTCTACACAAGTAGACCTCCTAGATAATCTTCTACACAAGTAGACATGCTGTTAAACACATCTCCCACTGCAACATGATATAAAACCTAACACTATAGATATAACATCTCTAAACACCTTTGATCATCACATCAAAACCACACAAGAATATATTCAATCATGAAGTAATGTGGAGCACAACATTGAACACACCTCTATCACACTAAACACTCTTTTATTCATTTTTTTTAAAAGAACTTGGAAACCAAGTGAATTTGTTGCATCAACAACACCACAAACACCTTCTCAACATATCTACAACATATTCAACACTAAAAATCTTCACACTAGGGGTTGACATCAATGTGACATCAAACCACAACACATGAACACTTGACACTAATGACAACACAACCAACAATCTTCCAACAATATCCCCAAATACACTAGAGGTTTACATCAATGACAATACAAGAAGTATTCCAACAATATCCCCCCTTTTTAATTGTGTTGGATGTTGTGGTTTTGTTACTGATATGTGGTTGTCATTGATGTCAACACTATTAGCATTAATGCATTAGAAGTTGTTGTAGACATGGAAACTATACCAATGCACTTGATCTCGATTCACTAGCACCATTTCATCCTAAATCACCTTCTCATCTTATCATCAATCTTCATCCCTTAATTAAATAAATAATCATTTATCCAATTATTTCATTCTCTTGTTAATTAAATCAATCAATTTGATCTAATTAACCCTATGTCTCTATTTAATTAAATAATTCATTTTATTTAATTAAATCTCTAAAGTCATCTTATTAAATTAAATAAATTAAACATTATTTGATTTAATCTAACATCATCCCCTTAATTAAATAAATCAAAATATTTATTTAATTAATCTCTAAATCACATTCTTCTCATTTTTTATTTAAATCAACCCATAAATCTAAATCAATTAGTCACATCATCTAATCCCTCATTAAATTAATTAACCCTTGATTAATTTAATCCTAATCATCCTCATTTCTCTAGATTTTTCCACTTGCACATGAAAATACATTTAATTGATTTATTAAATCTCTATTTTCTTTCAACTTGGCATCTTTAGGGGAGTATTCCTCCAAGTTTGAAAATCCCTCCAAATGGATTTGTTCTTCCAACTAGACATTCATTCCCTCTTACATGTCCTTATGCATTGAGCCAAATGGCATTTAATTCATTATTTTTCCCTCTTGCATGTCATTTCACTAGTTTCAAATTCCACTTAATTTCATTTATAGTGCACATTCATCAAAATGTGCTCAAGCTTCATCCATTCACATCTTGACAAGTGCCATTTGCCCATTGGATGTCACATTCATCCATTTTGCTCATTCCTCCATATTTTCTTTCTATAAATAGAAGGCTCATCCTTTGTTTTGATCATCCAGAAGTTGAGAAAACTTATTATACTCAATTTTATACTCAAACATATCCATTTTCATCCATTTTATCAAGTTTATAGCTAGGTTATTACAGGTTTTCTTCATGGAGCTCAATTGACTCAATCACCAAGTGAATCACTCTTCATCAAATCATCTCAAGCTTGCATAGGAATTAGGAAAGGGCCAATTTCCATATCAAATTGGCACCAAATCCCCCATGAGATCAAGAGTTTTATTTACATTGAATAAGATTTGATAGCCTTTGTTTATGTTTGCTTATGTTCTTCATCTCATTTCTTGTTCTTTGCAATTTAAATGGATTTCATGGGGAATTTTGATTCTCACTTTCATTTGATCTAACATTGAGTTTTTGTTGTGTTTGTGTAGGGCTAGGATTGGGGTTATACATTTGGTGCTAGAAGGAGGGAAAATCTCAAGTTCTAATCATGTTTTCTAATAAAATTCTATGTTTTTCTCTATTTTTTGTGTCTACAAGGAACTACACCACTTACAGTCTAGTGACACCATACAACACTGCTATCACTCCAGCTACACCATACAATGATGCTAAAAACTTCAAACTCCACTGGTGCAACCTTCCCACCTAGAAATTCAAAAATTCAAACTATGATGCTAGTCAAATTTTCGAGCACAAGAATTTTCAAACTTCAGACTATGTCACTGAGCAAAACTGCATTGCCATCAAGCTCTCTGGTCTACTACAGAGTTTCGCTTGCAGACCTAGTGGCACTATACAATGCCACTGAGCTCTTCAAATAGTGTTGCATATGCGGGTTGCACTACTGGAGTGAAGTAAAATGTGAATTTTTTTTTTTTAACATGTGATTTTTATTTATTTTGATCATCTCGGATATTAATTGCTTTTTTGACCTTTGTTTTGCAATTTTAACTAGTTTTTTGTAGGTTGGATTAATCAAAGGTGAAGGAGGGAAACCAAGTTGAAGTTTCATAATGACATCCTCATCTCATTACATCAAGTGTTTTTTAACACTTTCATGTTTTCTTAACACTTTTGGAGAACTTATAATCTCTCTTAAAGGATTTGTTATCTTTTATGCTCTTAGGATACACTAAATTTATTCTGGGCACTAAAAAGAACACTAGAAAGGATTTCATTTTTTACAACAAAGTATTTAAAAACAACTTTAGGAAAATCCACTAGATTTTGTTTAAAGGTTAACAATTGAACAACCAAAATTTCACACTTCCTTGGGTGCTTAAAAAGAAGTCACTCTTGCTTTGAAAGGATAAAATGAACATGTGCTTCTTTTTCTTGTAATAATTTACCCAAAATAATACCATTGAAAAGATGTATGCACTTCTCTCATGGCTTTGAAATACTTTTTGGTGGTCTTAAGTTGTGTAAGTGATTGCCTCCATATTTCAATTTGGGATTAAAATTTGACAAATCTTGTGTGTGATTGGAACATATCACGTGTGTTCTCCCTTTGTTTCTAAACAAAGGTTGATCGAACTATGGATTTTTTTGCTCACTTTTGTGTTATCTTAGAGGGCCTACCTTGTGGGAAAAAGTAATCACCCAAGGAAATGACCCAACTAGGAACATGTTAAAGCCAAGCAACTTCCACCCGGGATATAAGTGTGGATACTTGTTATAAGGAAATTATCATGGGGATTATTCTAATGAGAAGGGAAACAATGGTCTCTTGCTACATGGATGGTCCCCCACAAATGGAATGCCCACATTAAAACCCTTGTTTAGAAAAGGCCAAAATCCTTGATCTATTTGTTGGTGCAAGAATAGTCATTCTGAAGCCACTCCATAGTTTTATGGTTTTTAGTAGAAATGGGAAGTATTCCATGGGAGATTCATGTGTACTGATGCTTGGTTAACCCAAGAAGTGCATTATAAGGGGGATCTTGTGTAGTCAATCATCTAACCAGTCACTAAAAGTAGGTGTAGTTGTACTTCTCCAAGTGGGGATTCAAAAAATACAATCTTTCATATCCATAGGGCTGTGCATGTTCTTGGAAACAAAACACTTTGCTTGATTGTGAACATTGGCAAAACAAACATTCAACATTTTCATCAAATTTCAAACCCTTTAGGAAGCTAATATCTTTGAAAAAATTCAAGTGTTATTGCTTTCCCTAGGGATTCTATCCCTAGAGGTTTCTAAAAATTTGGGTTTACACCTCAATTTGTGTACTAAAGTCAAAAATAGGTAACTTTTTCCTTGATTTGATTGAAGCTCCACATAACATACTTTGTGGGAGAGAAGAAGTTAAGACATTAGACATCTAGCTCAAAAAACCTAATCAAGAATTGTTTGTGGTAAAAAGAAGTCACTAAGCAAAGCTAAGAAAAATTGAACCCCACACATGTGTCTCAAATGATTTAATGCAAGATCAAAATCTGAAAACCAAATTCAAAATCTCTTAGTCCAAAAGATCATCAAAATTATCTCTCAATGCTCTACAAATTCAGACAAAGATCACATTTCAGCTTTTAAAGAACAAATTCAAGAAATAATCCAAAATTGTACTTGTTTTATTATTGTCAAAATCTAAATATTTTTTGGGAATTTGAACACCTTGTTTAGATTAAAGCATGTTCTTCAAAACCAAGGTCTTGTAAACAAGAGTCTTTTTAGGTACACATAGGATCAAAGTCAAACGTCAACCATCTTTCAAATATCAAACCAAGATTATATCACCAAGAAAGTCTTGAAAATCTTGAAATCATCCTTCATGCTAGATTTTATGGAAAATCCATGAATCAAATTTTTTTTTAAAAAAGTCAAAATACTTGAATCAAAACATCAAAAATGATCTTGTTTAGCTAGGTATATGTAGATGCATCCTTCTCCATATACTAAGTTAAACTATCATCAAGTCATCTTTGTTCAATGAATTCTATGAGGAAAAATGGACAAAATGCAAGTAAAAATACCACAAGATGAGGAAAATGCCTATAGAGGGACTCATATGGAGACTCAGGGGGTATGAAAGATAGGCAAACAATAATAAAATTTTAACAGTTCCAATAGTGGCTCCGTCTGGGGGTGAATGATAGTCAAATCATTGCAAGGATCCAGAATCTTGGGTGAGTAGACCAGACATAAAATGATAAACTAGTGAGCAACAATGGAATGAATGGCAATGGAAATGAATGCAAAGTGGAAGATGAATGCAAAGTGGAAGTGAATGGAAAATGATAAAGAAATGGAGATAGAGAAAATTCTTGACTACTATGCATGGAAAATAATTTTAAAAAGAGGACACACAAGAGTTGTCCACGCACTGGCAACCCTTAATCCTTTGTATTGCTCAAGAGAAGAAAATTTTCAAGAATTTCCCATGAACAGGAAATTCCTGATCTTCACCAGCCATGTTCTGTCAATAGTATGAGTCTTCACCCTTTTTTCCAACAACAACAAAAGGTCCAAGCCAAAGAGCTTCAAATTTACCATGCTTGCTTTTCTCCTGACACCTTGCGTTCCACATTAACACTAAATCATCCTCTTCAAATTTTCTATTCTTTGCCTTCTTATCAAATAGATACTTCATCTATGCCTGTAACTTCATGTTTTGACTTTGGGCCTCTATTCTTACTTCATCAAGTTTAGCAAGTTGTTCCCTTTTGTCTTCCATAGGCTCAGAAACTTCCAAATCTTCCTGTAAGACAAATCTGTAGACTGGCAACAAATTTTTCAAAGACATTCTAGCTTGTGATCCATACACCAATTCAAATGGGGATTTTCCAATTATCTTTTTCACGGTGATCCTATCAGCCCATACAGCCAGTTTCAATTTTGAATCCCAAGCCTTCTTGTTTTGTCCCAACATTCTCTTTATAATCTTCAAGAGACTCTTATTGCTGGACTCTACTTGACCATTGGCTTGTGGATGATAAGGAGTTGCATAAGAAATAGTAATGCCATACTTATCACAAAAGCTTTTGAATTCAACTGATCTGAAGCACATTCCATTGTTTGTAATTAACTTCAGTGGTGCACCAAACTTGGTGATAATGTTGTCCATTAAGAAATTTATCACCACTTTGCTTGTAGCTTGCTTGGTTGGGATTGCTTCTACCCATTTAGTCAAATAATCAGTGGCAGCCAGTATCCACTTATGTCCTCCACATGACTTTTCCTATATCTCTCCAACGAAATCAATTCCCCATTGATGAAAAGGGGCATCAGCTTGCAAGGGTCGTAGAGGAAAAGCACCCTGATACTTCAATTTTCCAGAAAACTTTTGACAAGCCTCACATCTTCTTACATGTGTAAAGGAATCATTAAAAACCTTTGGCCAATAATAACCTACCTTGAGAATATTTTGTGTAGTTTTCTTTGCTGAATAATTTCCTCCACAAACTCCTTCATGCATTTCACTTAAAACATGCTTGGCTTGTGACTCATCTAGACATAATAACAATATGCCATCTCTATTTTTCCAAAACAAATCATCATCCATAAAAACATATTTGGATTCCTACAACTTCAAAGTTCTATTTTGACTGTCACCCAATCGATTTGGACACTTCATGTATTTAAGATAATGCATAATGTCAGTATACCAAGGAGTGTGTTCAATTCTTGCAACTGCAGTCCCCTTATCTACATTACAGACTTGACTTGCTTCAATATTTGATTCTTCCATCAACCTATCCAAGCCTTGACCTCTTACTAACTTAGTGATCTGTATCTCCATATCAAATTCTTGGATTTTGATAATCCATCTGCATCTTTTTCCTGTAACTTTAGATTGTGTCAGAATATCCTTGACAGCTACATGAGGGACATAAGCAATCACCTTTGATCCAACAAGATATGGCCTGAAAGCTTTTGTAGCTTTTACTAAAGAAAATGCTTGTTTTTCCATTATATCATACTTCAGCTCAGACCCTTGTAATGATTTAGTAAAGAAAGACACAGGTTGTTCATGACCATCCTCACTCTTTTGTACCATAACAACAACAATAGTATGCATTGAGGCAAATCAAAATTTATGAAAAGGCTTGGTAAAGTCTGGAGATTTAAGAACAGGAGCTTTCTTTATGGCCCTTTTGATAGATATAAAAGCTTCCAAGGCTTCTGCAGTCCATTCCATTTTCTATCCCTTTTCAACATTTTTGATATGGGCTTAATGATCTCAACAAAGTTAGAAACAAATCTCCTAACAAAATTAATTTGTCCAAATAATGATTGTATAGCCTTGGCAGTTTTTGGAACAGTAATTTTATCAATAGCTTCAACCCTCTCAAGATCTATTGTAACTCCCTCTTTTGAAATAATATGTCCTAAGAGTTTTCCTTTTGTGACTGCAAAATGACACTTCTTAGGATTTAAGCTGATACCAAATTCTAGGGCTTTAATAAATACCTTTTCAAGATGTTGTACATGATCTTCAGCCTTCTTCAAATAAGCAGTCAAGTCATTTTGGTACACCACCATGATAGCATTGATTAAATCTGCAAATGCATGTCCATAGCTCTTTGGAAGGTTGCTCCAGCATTAGTGAGACCAAATGGAATACTTATGTATACATATGTTCCCCAAGGAGTTGTAAATGTTGTCTTATATTGCTCAGATTCTTTTACCTTAACCTGATTGTACCCTGAAAACCCATCCCTCATTGACAACATCTCACACCCTATCACCTTATGTAATATAGCCTCCATATTAGGTAGAGGATAATTATCCTTGAGAGATGCCATATTTAGATTTCTAAAGTCCACACACAATCTAATGTCTCCATTTTTCTTCCTCATAGGAACCAGGTTTGAGACCCATGTTGAGTGCCTAATTGGTTTGATAATTCCCCCATCTCTAAGCTTTGTCAATTCCTCTTGCATCTATAGTCCATGATCATTAATAATCAAGATTTCTGGATAAAACTGTGTGCGATTTTTTCAATCAACGTTTCGGATCATACTCCATGATCCATCATCAGGATGATTAGCAGATAGAGAGAGACATGAAGAATAGATAGCAGACTTGGATAGAAATAGAGGAAAGGGTGGAGAGGGAAGGTTGAAAGGCACGTGAGCCAAAAAGATGAGAAAGTCAAGGGGAGGAGAAAAATGATTGGAGAAATTGCAAAGAAGAAAATTAATGAGAGAACCTAAAAAACACAAAACTAATTCAGCAAAAGGACATGAGAAATTCATAAATGAGAGGGAAAAATTCAAAAGAGAACACTAGGGTAAAAATAGAAATCAAAGTGAACAATTGAAAGGAGAAAGAAAGAGACAAAGGTAAAAATAAAAAATGAGAAAAAACCTGATAATCAAAATCAATAAGAGAAAGATACAAGATTAAGAGAGAAATAATAGGAGACACAAAGGTAAAAAATTACTAAGTGAAAAAAACAATAAAAGAGACGGTTATGTAATTTTTAAAATATCTCAAATCTTAAATTAAACTTAAAGGGAGATAAAAAATTTATAAAACGAAAGAAAATGATCAATTGATATTTAGGCTAGATATTTAGCCTAAATATCAACCGTGAATAAAAATCTAACCTGAAATAGAATCTTAAATCTTAAATTAAAACAAAAACAAATTTAAGAAAAAGTTAATATATAAATATAATATTTTATACATAAAAAGGTAAGATGAATCAAACAAAATACGGGAAGAGACAGATTTAAGAGAAACTTAAAGGGAGATAAAAAATTATAGAAAGAAATAAAATGATCAATTGATATTTAGGCAAGATATTTAGCCTAAATATCAACCGTAAAAAATCTAACCTGAAATAAAATCTTAAATCTTAAAATAAAACAAAAACAAATTTAAGAAAAACTTAATATAAAAGAATAATATTTGCCAAATTTTTTATAATTTGAGGCTAAAAATATTAAGAACAATTATCTTAGGATATTATATAATTTAAATATTGAAATAACATTAAAGAAATAAAATATATTATGTAATTAAAATATTGAAATAACAATTATTAGTAAAAAAGGCTATAAGAATTTTAATATATATGAAATTTAATATATATAGTATTGAATAACATAATTCTACAAAAATAAGTGAAAGAGACAAACGACGAGGAGAAGAAGGTTAGGAAGATTCTAAAGAAGATAAGTGAAAAGGACCAATTAACGAGAAGATGAAGTAAGGTAGGAAATTCTAAATAAGATAAGTGAAAAGGACAAATCAAAAAGGAACTAAAAAATAAACAAGAATGAAGAAGAACAATGAGAATAAGAGATGAAAAAGAGAAAAAAAGAAGAGTGAAAAGGACAAATCAAAAAGGAACTAAAAAATAAACCAGAATCAAGAAGAACAATGAGAATAAGAGATGACACTAATATTTGTTGGTCACATGGCCTTAAAAAATTAGAAGAATTCCATTCCCACTTAAACAACATTTCTCCTCACATCGCTTTCACCAAGGAAATTGAATCAGACAACCAACTTTCTTTCCTTGATATTCTTCTCATCAAGAAAACTGATGGTTCTTTATCTCGTTCTATCTTTCAAAAATCTACCCACACTGACCTTTACCTTCACTCTTCATCGCATCATCACCCTTGCCAAAAATCTGGGGTCCTCAAATCCCTAGCTCACAGAGCTTTTGTAATTTGTGACAGTGAGCACCTAGACCAAGAATTGGCCCACCTTATCCATGTCTTCTCATTAAATGGGTACAAAAGGAAACAAATCAATAGAGCAATCAGCCAAGCCAAAGCAAGGCTCACGCTCCAACCATCAGTGTCCCGCCCCCCTTCCTTTCCCTTAGCCACCCTCCCCTATGTAGAGGGTGTCTCTCAAAAAATTGCCAAGATCCTCCTCAAAAAAGGCATCAATTGCACTTTCAAGCCCATCTTCACCGTTAGGAACCACATTCCTTCCCCCAAAGACCCCCAAGATCATTTCCTCAAATCCGGTGTCTATAAAGTGTCGTGTTCCTGCGGTATCCCCTACATTGGAGAAACAGGACGCTCCATCAACACAAGAATCAAAGAGCATTGCGCTGACATAAGACATGAACGTATATCCAAATCTGCTCTAGCTGAACACTCCTTCAAGACAAAGCATCATATTGTCTTAGAAGACACCAAAATCTTGTTCAATGAAGACAACCTCTTCAAGAGAAAACTCAAAGAGGCCATTGAAATCAATAATCACCCCTCCAACCTTAATCGAGATGGAGGTTGGGCTTTGAGTTTCACTTGGAAACCCCTCCTTAACAACCTCAATGTCCTCCCTCCTAATCCCTTGTAATCCCCTCTCCCCCGTCTAGCTGTGCCAACCTTGCCCCTTCACACCTTGCTCGGTTTCCCCCTCCCCTGCTCTTTCGGGTTTCCCGGTTTGCTCTCCTTCCTCTTCATCCCACATGTGCTTTCCCTTCCTTTCTCTTCCTTGTTCCTCCCACTTTCGTGCCCTTCCTCATTTCTCTTTCCCTCCTTTTCTTCTCGTAGTCCCTCTTCTTTTTTTCTCTTATTCATCTCTTATTCTCGTTGTTCTTCTTGATTCTGGTTTATTTTTTAGTTCCTTTTTGATTTGTCCTTTTCACTCTTCTTTTTTTCTCTTTTTCATCTCTTATTCTCGTTGTTCTTCTTCATTCTTGTTTATTTTTTAGTTCCTTTTTTATTTGTCTTATTTTTTTTAATTTGTCCTTTTCACTTATCTTATTTAGAATTTCCTACCTTACTTCATCTTCTCGTTAATTGGTCCTTTTCACTTATCTTCTTTAGAATCTTCCTAACCTTCTTCTCCTCGTCGTTTGTCTCTTTCACTTATTTTTGTAGAATTATGTTATTCAATACTATATATATTAAATTTCATATATATTAAAATTCTTATAGACTTTTTTACTAATAATTGTTATTTCAATATTTTAATTACATAATATATTTTATTTCTTTAATGTCATTTCAATATTTAAATTATATAATATCCTAAGATAATTGTTCTTAATATTTATAGCCTCAAATTATAAAATTTTGGCAAATATTATTTTTTTATATTAAGTTTTTCTTAAATTTGTTTTTGTTTTATTTTAAGATTTAAGATTTTATTTCAGGTTAGATTTTTTACGGTTGATATTTAGGCTAAATATCTAGCCTAAATATCAATTGATCATTTTCTTTCTTTCTATAATTTTTTATCTCCCTTTAAGTTTCTCTTAAATCTGTCTCTTCCCGTATTTTGTTTTGATTCATCTTACCTTTTTATGTATAAAATATTATATTTATATATTAACTTTTTCTTAAATTTGTTTTTGTTTTAATTTAAGATTTAAGATTCTATTTCAGGTTAGATTTTTATTTACGGTTGATATTTAGGCTAAATATCTAGCCTAAATATCAATTGATCATTTTCTTTCGTTTTATAAATTTTTTATCTCCCTTTAAGTTTAATTTAAGATTTGAGATATTTTAAAAATTACATAACCGTCTCTTTTATTGTTTTTTTCACTTAGTAATTTTTTACCTTTGTGTCTCCTATTATTTCTCTCTTAATCTTGTATCTTTCTCTTATTGATTTTGATTATCAGGTTTTTTCTCATTTTTTATTTTTACCTTTGTCTCTTTCTTTCTCCTTTCAATTGTTCACTTTGATTTCTATTTTTACCCTAGTGTTCTCTTTTGAATTTTTCCCTCTCATTTATGAATTTCTCATGTCCTTTTGCTGAATTAGTTTTGTGTTTTTTAGGTTCTCTCATTAATATTCTTCTTTGCAATTTCTCCAATCATTTTTCTCCTTCCCTTGACTTTCTCATCTTTTTGGCTCACGTGCCTTTCAACCTTCCCTCTCCACCCTTTCCTCTATTTCTATCCAAGTCTGCTATCTATTCTTCATGTCTCTCTCTATCTACTAATCATCCTGATGATGGATCATGGAGTATGATCCGAAACGTTGATTGAAAAAATCGCACACAGTTTTATCCAAAAATCTTGATTATTAATTCCTCTTGCATCTTAGGCTACAGGGTCGGATTTATAGGTCTTTGGTTTTGTCCGAATGGCTTAGCATTTGGCTTCAATGGTATTTCATGCTAAAACAAATCCTCCCTGTATGCCTTCAGATCTTCATAAGACCAAGCAAACACATGCTTATACTTTTTCAGCAACTCAATCAACATTCTTCTAATTATAGGGCTTATCTTCTTTCCAATGTATACCTTTCTTGGTGTCATCTCAATCCCTAAGTTAATTTTTCAATATCTTCCCTTTTGACTAGTGTTTGCTTCATGAGAGACCGATCATTTCCATCATACACCCTCTCCAATGCCACTAAGCCTTTAGGAAGCTTATTTGTTTTGAGTTGTAAGATCTCTTTGCCAAACATAGTTTTCTTCCCATCTACTTCCTCAACAAAAGCATTGAAGTCAATTTCCTAGCATTCATACTGATCTATACAATGAAGAAATTTCAAAAGGTTAGTAACATTATTGAAAAATTTTGAATTTTGAATGTTATTAGGAACAACAGGCCTTGTCATGAACTCAATCTGTGATACCCCAGCCAATGTGATATCATCTTTTTTCAGCGCCACATTTGCTAAAAAATCAGCCATTATGTTCTATGATCTGTCAATCCACACAATTGAAAATGAATCAAACAACTTAATTATTCCCCATACAACATTCCTATATTGCTTTAATATTTTGTGTTTTACTACATACTTGGATTTAATTTGTGAAACAACCAACTCAGAATCACCAAAAACAGTTAGCAACTTAATCTTTTATTTCATAGCTATGTTCAAACCTGTCAATAAAGCTTCATACTCTGCCACATTGTTTGTACATTCTAATGCCAACAAGAATGAATATTTAAAATTAGTACCTTCAGGAGAAACAAACACAGTCCCAACTCCATTACCTTCTTGACTACATGCTCCATCAAAATACATCTTCCATACTTCATTGCAGCTTTGTGCCACATACCTTTCAATTGGATCACTATTGGTTAATTCTGGTTGGGCTGATTTGATATTAAAACTTCCAAGATCAACATCATAAAAACAATTGATCTAATCTTGAGGCACATAGTCAATGAGTTGGTTAATTCTTGGCTCCCTATACAATTTAACATCCTGAACATTCACTGGAATTGTGGCATAAGACAAATCAAACTAAATATTTCCCCCAACTGTTGTTGTCCACTACCTTGATAGAAGCATCCCAAACTGAGGAGGAGTATCAATCACTGTTATATCTATATTATAGGCCACCTGTGGATAAGTAGCCAATTTGACTTCAACATCTCTCATAATACCTACCATAGGAATAGGTTTGTTATCCATTGCATAGTATTTCCCTTCACATGTATCAACCAACATGCCAAGTTGTTTCATTACTCCTACTGGCATAATGTTTATGGCAGCACCAGAATCTATCATGCAATTCCTTAAAAGTATGTTATTTATGAGTAATGTAGTGAAAAAAGGATCCACATGTGGGGGAGTTGTTAAGACATCACCCTAGCAAACTTCTGGGATGTTTATCTTTTCCTGCCTATTGCCTGCTTTGATAGCTACTTTGCTTTTAGAATTCATATGTTTTTCATTCTCATTTGTAATCAATTGAACAGCAATATCTTTATATTCTTTAATTTTCATCATCTCAAGTAGTGGGAATGAAATTTTTACTTGGGACAATGACTGTGTGAAGTCAAAAGAAGAGCCCACCACCTTAATAGCCTTCTTTAGTTCTAGTGTTTCTCCTTTGTTTTCTTCTTTTTCCCTCTTACTAGGCTGGTCAAGCATCTGTATCTCTTTAGGTAATTCCTTCACCTTTTCCTTTTGGACAGGCTTCTCTTCACTTTTACCAGGCTGATTATTTTCTGGTTTTTTCATAATTTCCTATGTTGCCTTCTGATCTTTCATAAAAATTCCCCCAGGAACATCTTCCATCTCATTTACTTTTTTCTTTCTCAACCAGTATTTAATCCTTGCTTCCTCAATAGCAGCAATAGTTATTCTCTCCATTTCTTCTTTGGTGAGTCTTCTCACACTGCATTGAGCAGGTGGCTCAACAGAATGTGACTCAGTGTAATCTTCATCAGAATCATAAAAGATTTGTTGTTCAACCATATGGACATTATATTTCTGATTTGAAACATCATATTCATAGCCTTCATCCTCTGAAGATGAGTACCCTTCCTCAGCATGATAAAAGGTATTTGAAGTTAGATACACTTTGTAATCTTCTTCATTATTCTCCATCAACATTCCCTCCTCTTGCATCCTTTGAGCTACAACACAATAGTTCGAAGAATGTGGCTGATTACAAACTTCACAGAAGTAATTATTAATCACCATATAAGTTTGTTTTTTTCTCAATGGATCAGGAGTCTCTTTGCTTCTATCCCTGGTTGTTATAGGTTTCCCATCTTTCCAGTCTGTATTGTAAGGCATATCATGCAACATCACCCTTTCATTTATGTTTTCATTTCTGTATGCATTCTCTTGTCTGTACTGATAATTATTGCTTTGCTGAGGAGGCCTCGGGTTGTCTCTTTTACTGATCCTACTAGCAGCCTTCCTCTTGTTTTTAATTATCAGTGCTATTTTCTATGCTTCAGCCAAATCTCTTAGGGATCAAATGCATTTAAATACACACTCAATGCAATAGAGTCTGACAACCTTGATCTAGGAGGTACTTTAATATGCAACTTGTTGAATCTTCTATTTAAATCATAAATTGAATCATTTTGATTTTTCTGAATTCTCATTAATTCATGAAGACCTGCATCTGGAGCATTTTGATTCCCATATTGCTCTAAGATTTTTTCTTGAAATACTTGAAGAGAATTGATTGAGAATGCAGGAAAACTGTTGAACCAATCCCTAGCATCTTCAAGAAGTGACATCATGAACAACTTCATGTGTACATCTTCATAAGGCATATCTATGTCTTGGAAGAAAACATTAAAACTCCTTAGATATTCTTCAGTTGTGATTGTATTACTCCCTATAAATTTGGGCACCATATTACTCTAACTATCATCCATAGGGTAAGGATATAACTGAAAACCAGCTAAATCAAACTGTCTAATCATGGTATTATGTTGGTGAGGGGGAGGAATAGGTGGATGCTGATACTGATGCATGTGATTATTGTACTGTACATTATGTTGTGGGATATAATGTTGACCAAGAGGTGGATACATACTAGTATGCTGTGTGGAAATGTGAGGTGGATGATTTGGTTGCTTGTAGTAATTCCCTATTTGATTATGAGGAGCATTTTGTTGATTGGAGGGCCCTGTGCCATGATCACCCTGCTTGTAAGGTGGGACATACTTTGTGCCACTAGCCATATGATCAGTAATTTGGGCTTTCTATAATTTAGCCTCTAGTTCCTTTATCTTCTTCTCTTTTAGTTCGAACTGTGCTTTTACTTCCTCAGGGAGCTCATGATTAGTAAGTGCATTATGGTTACTCTCCATCTTCTGATCATACTCATGCTTGATTCTAATTCGTTCAGCTTCAAGTGCAACTTCAAACTCAGCCTGTTTCTGAGGATCATTAGAAGGGAAGTGATTTCTTTGTTCCTCAGGGGTACAAAGTTTTTCACTTGAATCATCTCTCCATGTATCATAGCCATTATATGTTTCACGGTGTGCTTTCCGTGCTTTGCCTTTGTTTGTTATGGACATGTCCTCATTTATTCCTTTTCCCTTATCAGCTCTATCATCTTTGTGTGTCCATTTACTACTACCAACAGGAGCTCTAGTATGACCTCCCCTGTACTGAGATCTTCTTCCATTCATGATGAACAACTACAAAATTTATGTCAGAGTTGCCACTCAATTTTATCAAAAAAATGAGAAAAAAATTTGACACTTCTTGTTCCCAGCAGAGTCTATACAATATTTTTGACTCTATGATTAAGGCCTTGATTCTGATTGTTCCACAGTAGAGTCGCAATTTGTTAGCTCTCAAAAATACAGGCCGAAATGCCTCAAGAGGCTGCCAATCTCTTGATATTTTTCAGGGTAACAGACAAGGTCAAGAGAACTCAACCTTCTATTCTTTAGGTGCTGTTGGACCCAAGCAGGTGTACCTTTTCAATTAAGAAGACTTATCTTATTATTATCCTTCTAAAATGCTTTGTCCACAATGGAAAATGATAGTGAACAAATGAAATCCAACTTGAAAGTAGTAACAATATTCTAATCTAAATCTTAAAATGAATGATTGACTAACAGATGTAAAGAAAACTGAATAAGTTCAAATGGTGAAGTGCAGAGACTAGTTCCTTGTTGGGTATGCGGAGCCAAATGAGATCAAGATGAGCAACACTTCTCTAAGAAAATTCAAATCATGTAGCATATATTATGCTTACAACTTGTATAAACATGCAAGAATGTGATTACTAAGCTCTACTTGAATAATCTAGTTGAATCTCTCTAATTACTATGATTAACTAAAAGGATTTAGTCTTTACTTGAAAGAACCAATCAATCAATCACCCAAGTACAACAAATGTGCATTGATAAATTGAATACAAACTTGTCATATCAATTTAAACAACCAGAAAGAATCTATCTTGGATATAACTTAGCAATCCTTTTATTTAATTCAATAGATAACTAATACCAAACATGTGTAGCAACATCAATTGATATTCATAAATACCTCCATTTTAAAACATGCATCATAGCCTTTGATTTGATAAAATTACTATTTAGTATCCATACAATTTGCCAAATGTATCGAATAACTGATAACTGGTCAAAAATTTGATCATGATTTTATAATTACAAAATGCCTATTTATAAACAAGCATTAGAAAAACATATCAAACTGAGATCACATGTCGGCCCAACATAAAATTTTGGCTCAAAAAATGTCGGCCAGCAATGGTCATCAAAGTAGATATATGTCATCCTTAGTGTCCTTATTTCTGTTATTCATTAGTGAACAGTCGATGAGACAAGACGGCAACTATGCCGAAGGCAATTCACTCGTTTATCACTTCATTTGCTCTTTTTGTTTCGCCATGACTTCACCCGAGCCGCTGAGAAGTTATATTGATCTCATTATGTCTTATAGATACACCTCAAATGTTTTCCCAGTTGCCAAGACAAAAGAAGACTTTCATCAAAATGCACTTTTCATTAGATTCACTGTCGCTGTGACCACATGATATCAAAGAAACCTCATACTAGCACACAATATCTTACTGAAAACCCCCTTTTATCTCACTTATCACTATGACCCTTCGCTTCCTCACCAATGCACCATCTGTCCATGTCACTATGACAAGAGCAAACTCCTGCCAACAAGCCATCCTCCACGTGTCTTCATTGTCACTTCCAATTCTTGGGAAGAAGTCACGTAGATTATATTGTTATACAGAAATTCATCCCAACACCATAGATCACCAAGAGAAAGTGAAACTCACACTGACAAAGGCTCTCATTACGTTCCATCGGTGAGACCCACATGTATTCGCTAAGACTTATTCCAAACTCACCATAGTCTCACCGAAATGCCAATTCAAAGAAATTCCATGTGTAAGGTCGGCGAGACGGAAGGTCACTCACCATAAACTTACAACGATAACCCAAAGCCTTTGCCAATGAACCACCACAAGCATAGTCGAGGAGACATATTGAACTCAGTGAGATACCATCCTGACAGCCACAACTTATGCAGATAGATTCCTGTCTTGACACCAAAAAAGCATGGATGTTATGTCGATAGCCAGCCACGGACCAATTCTAGTCATTGTAACAAAGAAAATGTCTTGCCAAAACACCTGAAACAAAAAATCTTAGCAGAAAAAATATAATGGGTCAGGGAGACCCAAACAGAATCATGCCAATATGGACCAAAATGTGGAAAATGTAGACTTGGATGAATTCTATGAGGAAAAATGGGAAAAATGCAAGTAAAATACCACGAGATGAGGAAAATGCCTATAGAAGGACTCATATGGAGACTCAGGGGGTATGAAAGATAGGAAAAAAATCATCAAATAGTAACAGTTCCAACAGTGGCTCCATCTGGGGATGAATGATAGTCAAATCACTGCAAGGATCCAGAATCTTGGGTGAGCAGACTAGACATAAAATGATAAACCAGTGAGTAGCAATGGAATGAATGGAAATGGAAATGAATGCAAAGTGTAAGATGAATGCAAAGTGGAAGTGAATGGAAAATGACAGAGAAATGGAGATAGAGAAAATCCTAGATTACTATGCATGGAAAATAATTTTTTAAAGAGGAAAGACAAAAGTTGTCCATGCACTGGCAACCCTTAATCCTCTATGTTGCTCAAGAGAAGAAAAGTTTCAAGAATTTCCCATGAATAGGAAATTCTTGATCTTCACTAGCCATGTTCTGTAGATAGTACGAGTCCACCCTTTTTTCCAACAACAACAAAAGGTCCAAGCCAAAGAGCTTCAAATTTACCATGCTTTCCTTTCTCCTAACACATTGCATTCCACATTAACACTAAATCATCCTCTTCAAATTTTCTATTCTTTGCTTTCTTGTCAAATAGATACTTCATCTATGCTTGTAACTTCATGTTTTGACTTTGGGCCTCTCTTCTTACTTCATCAAGTTCAGCAAGTTGTTCCATTCTGTCTTCCATAGGCTCAAAAACTTCCAAATCTTCCTATAAGACAAATCTGTAGACTAGCAACAAATTCTGTAAAGGCATTTTGGCTTGTGATCCATACACCAATTCAAATGGGGATTTTCCAATTGCCTTTTTCATAGTGATCCCATCAGCCCATACAGCCAGTTTCAATTTTGAATCTCAAGCCTTCTTATTTTGTTCTAGCATTCTCTTTATAATCTTCAAGATACTCTTACTGCTGGACTCTGCTTGACCATTGGCTTGTGGATGATAAGGAGCTGCATAAGAAATATTAATGCCATACTTATCACAAAAGCTTTTGAATTCATCTGATCTGAAGCACATTCCATTGTCTATAATTAACTTTAGTGGTGCACAAAACTTGGTGATAATGTTGTCCATTAAGAAATTTGTCACCACTTTGCTTGTAGATTGCTTGGTTGGGATTGCTTCTAACCATTTAGTAAAATAATCAGTGGCAGCCAGTATCCACCTATGTCCTCCACATGACTTTTCTTCTATCTCTCCAACGAAATCAATTCCCCATTGATGGAAAGGGGCATCAGCTTGCAAGGGTCGTAGAGGCAAATCACCCTAATACTTCAATTACCCAGAAAACTTTTGACAAGCCTCACATCTTATTACATGTGTAAAGGAATCATAAAAAACCTTTGGCCAATAATAACCTACCCTGAGAATTTTGTGTGCAGTTGTCTTTGCTGAATAATGTCCTCCACAAAATCCTTCATGCATTTCACTTAAAACATTCTTGGCTTGTGACTCATCCAGACATAATAACAATATGCCATCTTTGTTTTTCCAAAACAGATCGCCATCCATAAAAACATATTTGGATGCCTGCAACTTCAAAGTTCTCTTTTGACTGTCACTCAATCCATATGGACACTTCATGTATTTAAGATAATGCATAATGTTAGTATACCAAGGAGTGTGGTCAATGCTTGCAACTGCAGTCCCCTTATCTACATTATAGACTTGACTTGCTTCAATATTCGATTCTGCCATAAACCTAGCCAAGCCTTGTCCTCTTACTAACTTAGTGATTTGTAACTCTATGTCAAATTTCATGGATTTTGTTAATCCATCTACATCTTTTTCCTGTAACTTTATATTGTGTCATAATATCCTTGATAGCAGCATGAGGGACATAAGCAATCACCTTTAATCCCACAAAATATGGCCTAAAAGCTTTTGTAGCTTTTACTAAAGCAAATGCTTGTTTTTTGATTATATCATACTTCAGTTCAAACCCTTGTAATGATTTAGTAAAGAAAGACACAGGTTGTTCATGATCATCCTCACTCTTTTGTAGCATAACAACAACAATAGTATGCATTGAGGCAAATGAAAATATCTAAAAAGTCTTGGTAAAGTCTAGAGATTTAAGAACAGGAGCTTCCTTTATGGCCCTTTTGATAGATATAAAAGCTTCCAAGGCTTCTGCATTCCATTCCATTGTCTATCCCTTCTTCAACATTTTTGATATGGGCTTGATGATCTCAGCAAAGTTAGAAAAAAATCTCCTAAGAAAATTAATTCATCCAAAGAATGATTGTATAGCCTTGAAAGTTTTTGGAACATGAATTTTATCAATAGCTTCAACCCTCTTAGGATCTATTCTAACTCCCTCTTTTGAAATAATATGTCCTAAGAGTTTTCCTTCTGTGAGTGCAAAATGACACTTCTTAGGATTTAAGCTGATACCAAATTCTAGGGCTTTAATAAATACCTTTTCAAGATGTTGTACATGATCTTCAGCCTTCTTCGAATAAGCAGTCAGGTCATCTTGGTACAACACCATGATAGCATTGATTAAATTTGCAAATGCCATGTCCATAGCTCTCTGGAAGGTCGCTCCAGCATTAGTGAGACCAAATGGAATACTTATGTATACATATGTTCCCCAGGGAGTTCTAAATGTTGTCTTATATTGCTAAGATTCTTTGACCTTAACCTGGTTGTACCCTAAAAACCCATCCATCATTGACAACAGCTCACACCCTGTCACCTTATGTAATATAGCCTCTATATTGGGTAGAGGATAATTATCCTTGAGAGATGCCATATTCAGATTTCTGAAGTCCACACACAATCTAATGTCTCCACTTTTCTTCCTCATAGGAATGAGGTTTGAGACACATGTTGAGTCCCTAATTGGTTTGATAATTCCCCCATCTCTAAGCTTTGTCAATTCTTGTTGCATCTTAGGCTCCAATGTTGGATTTATAGGTCTTTGCTTTTGTCCAAATGGCTTAGCATCTGGATTCAATGGTATTTCATTCTAAAACAAATCCTCCTTGTATGCCTTCATATCTTCATAAGACCAAGCAAACACATGCTTATAATTTCTCAGAAACTCAATCAACATTCTTCTAATTATAGGGCTTATCTTCTTTCCAATATATACCTTTCTTGGCACCATCTCAGTCCCTAAGTTAATTTCTTCAATATCTTCCCTTTTGACTGGTGTTTGCTTCATGAGAGATTGATCATTTCCATCATACACCCTCTCCAATGCAACTAAGCCTTTAGGAAGCTTATTTGTTTTGATCTATAAGATCTCTTTGCCAAACATAGTTTGCTTCCCATCTACTTCCTCAACAAATGCATTGAAATCAATTTCCTAGCCTTCATACTGATCTATACAATAAGGAAATTTCAAAAGGTCAGTATTATCATTGAGAACTTTCCAATTATAAATGTTATTAGGAACAACAGGCCTTGTCTTGAACTCACTCTGTGATACCCCAGCCAATGTGATATCATCTTTTTTCAATGCCACATTTGCTAAAAAATCAGCCATTATGTTCTTTGATATGTCAATCCACTCAATTGAAAATGCATCAAAAAACTCAATTGTGTCCCATACAGCATTCCTATATTGCTTTAATCTTTTCTGATTTGCTGCATACTTGGATTAAATTTTTGAAACAACCAACTCAGAATCACCAAAAATAGTTAGCAACTTAATATTTTTTTTCACAGCTATGTTCAAACCTGTCAATAAAGCTTCATACTCTGCCAAATTGTTTGGACATTCAAATGACAACAAGAATAAATATTTAAAAGTAGTACTTTCAGGAGAAACAAACACAATCCTAGCTCCCTTACCTTCTTCACTGCATGCTCCATCAAAATACATCTTCCATACTTCATTGCAGCTTTGTGCCACATACCTTTCAATTGGATCACTATTGGTTAATTTTGGTTGGGCTGATTCGATCTTAAAACTTCCAAGATCAACATCACAAAAACAATTGATCTGATCTTGAGGCACATAGTCAATGAGCTGGTTCATTCTTGGCTCCCTATACAATATGACATCCTGACCATTCACTGGAATTGTGGCATAATACAAATCAAACTAAACATTGCCCCTAACTGTTGTTGTCCACTGCCTTGACAGAAGCATCCAAAACTGAGGAGGAGTATCATTCACTGTTATATCTATATTATAGGCCATCTGTGGATAAGTAGCCAATCTGAATTCAACATCTCTCATAATACCTACCACAGGAACAATTCTATTATCCATTGCATAGCATTTCCCTTCACATGTATCAATTGACATGCCAAGCTATTTCATTACTCCTACTGGCATAATGTTTATGGTAGCATTAGAATCTATCATGCAATTTCTTAACAGTCTGTTATTTATGAGTAATGTAGTGAAAAAAGGATCCACATGTGGGGGAGTTGTTAATACATCACCCAAGCAAACTTCTGGGATGTTTATCTTTTCCTGCCTATTGACTGCTTTGACAGCTACTTTGCTTTCAGAATTCATATGCTTTTCATTCCCATTTGTAATCAATTGAACAACAGTATATCTATATTCTTTAATTTTCATCATCTCATGTAGTGGGACAAACATTTTTACCTGGGACAATGCCTATGTGAAGTCGAAAGAAGAGCCCTCCACCTCAATAGCCTTCTTCAATTCTAGTGTTTCTCCTTTGTTTTTTATTTTACCCTCTTCCTAGGTTGGTCAGGCATCTGTATCTCTTTATGTAATTCCTTCACCTTTTCCTTTTGGACAGGCTTCTCTTCACTTTTACCAGGCTGTTTATTTTTTGATTTTTTCATAATTTCTTGTGTTGCCTTATGATATTTCATAAAAATTCCCCCAGGCACGCCTTACATCTCATTCACTTTTCTGTTTCTCAACCAGTGTTTACTCCTTGCTTCCTCAACAGCAGCAACAGTTATTCTCTCCATTTCTTCTTTGGTGAGTCTCCTCACACTGCATTCAACAGGCGACTCAATAGAATGTGACTCAGTGTAATCTTCATTAGAATGATAAAAGATCTATTGTTTAGCCATATGGACATTATATTTCTAATTTGAAACATCATATTCGTAGCTTTCATCCTCTAAAGATGAGTACCCTTCCTTAGCATGATAAAAGGTATTTAAAGTTAGATACACTTTGTAATCTTCTCCATTATTCTCCATCAACATTCCCTCCTCCTACATCCTTTGAGCTACAACACAATAGTTTGGAGAATGTGGCTGATTACAAACTTCACAGAAGTAATTATTACTCACCATATAAGTTCACTTTTTTCTCAATGGATCAGGAGTCTCTTTGCTTCTAGCCCTAGCTGTTATAAGTTTCCCATCTTTCCAGTCTATATTGTAAGGCATATCATGATACCTCAACCTTTCATTTTTGTTCTCATTTCTATATGAATTCTCTTGTCTGTACTGATAATTATTACTTTGTTGAGGAGGCCTTGGGTTGTCTCTTTTATTGATCCTACCAGTAGCCTTCCTGTTGTTTATAATTATCAATGCTATCTTTTGTGCTTCAACCAAATCTCTTAGGGATCTACTTCTCAGTTCATACCCTATCTTAGGATCAAAAGCATTTAAATACACACTCAATGCAATAGAGTCTGGCAACCTTGATCCAGGAGGTACTTTAGTATGCAACTTGTTGAATCTTCTGTTGAAATCATAAATTGAATCATTTTGATTTTTCTATATTCTCATTAATTCATGAACAACTGCATCTGGAGCATTTTGATTCCCATATTGCTCTAAGAATTTGTCTTGAAATACTTGAAGAGAATTGATTGAGAATGCAGGAAAACTATTGAACCAATCCCTAGCATCTTTAAGAAGTGACATCATGAACAACTTCATGTGTAAATCTTCATAAGGCATATCTATGTCTTGGAAGAAAAAATTAAAACTCCTTAGATATTCTTTAGCTGTGATTGGATTACTCCCTGTAAATTTGGGCACCATATTCCTCCAACTTCCATCCATAGGGTAAGGATATAACTGAAAACCAGCTAAATCAAACTGTTTGATCATGGTATTATGCTAGTGAGGGGGAGGAATAGGTGGATGCTGATACTGATGCATGTGATTATTGTACTGTACATTATGTTGTGGGATATAATTTTGACCAGGAGGTGGATGCATACCTGTATGCTGTGTGGAAATGTGAGGTGGACGATTTGGTTGCTTGTAGTGATTCCCTATCTGATTGTGAGGAGCATTTTGTTGATTGGAGGGCCTTGCACCATGATCACCCTGCTTGTAAGGTGGGACATACTTTGCGCTACCAATTGTATGATCAGTAATTTGGGCTTTCTGTAATTTGGCATCTAGTTCCTTTATCTTCTTCTCTTTTAGTTCCAACTGTTCTTTTACTTCATCAGGAAGCTCATGATTAGTAAACACATTCTGGTTACTCTCCATCTTCTGATCATACTCATGCTGAATTCTAATTCATTCAGCTTCAAACGCAGCTTCAAACTCAACCTGTTTCTGAGGATCAATAGAAGGGAAGGGATTTCTTCGATCCTCAAGGGTACAAAGTTCTACACTTGAATCATCTCTCCATGTATCATAGCCATTATATGTTTCACATTGTGTTTTTGGTGCTTTACCTTTGTTTGTTATGTACAGGTCCTCATTTATTCATTTTCCCTTATTAGATCTATCATCTTTGTGTGTCCATTTACTACTGCCAATAGGAGCTCCAGTATGACCTCCCCTGTACTGATATCTTCTTCCATTCATGATGAACAATTGCAAAATTTCTGTTAGAGTCACCACTCACTTTTATCAAAAAAATGAGAAAAAAGTTTGACACTTCTTGTTCCTAGCAGAGTCTGCACAAGATTTTTGACTCTATGATTAAGGCCTTCATTCTGAATGTTCCATAGTAGAGTTGCCAATTTTTTAGCTCTCGAAAACACGGCCTGAAATGCCTCAAGAGGCTGCCAATCTCTTGATACGTTTCAAGGTAATAGAAAAGGTCAAGAGAACTCAACCTTCTACTCTTCAGGTGTTGTTGGACCCAAGCGGGTGTACCTTTTGAATTGAGCAGACTTATCTTATGATTATCCTTCTAAAATACTTTGTCCACAATGGCAGATGACAGTGAACAAATGAAATCCAACTTGAAAATAGTAACAATATTCTGATCTGAATCCTAAAATGAATGATTGACTAATAGAATTAAAGAAAACTGAATAAGTTCAAATGGTGAAGTGCAAAGACTAGTGCCTTGTTGGGTATGCGAAGCCAAATGAGATCAAGATGAACAACACTTCTCTAAGAAAATTTAAATTATCTAGCATATATTATGCTTACAACTTGTATAAACGTGCAAGAATGTGATTACTAAGCTCTACTTGAATAATCCAGTTGAATCTTTCTAATTACTATGATTAACTAAAAGGATTTAGTCTTTACTTGAAAGAACCAATCAATCAATCACACAAGTACAACAAATGTGAATTGATAAATTGAATACAAACTTTTCATATCAATTTAGACAGCCAAAAAGAATTCATCTTGGAGACAACTTAGCAATCCTTTTATTTAATTCAACAGATAACTAATACCAGACATGTGCAACAATATCAATTGATATTCTAAATACCTCCATTTTAAAACATGCATCATAGCCTTTGATTTGATAAATTTATTGTTCTGTATCCATACAATTTTCCTACTATATTGAATAACTGATAACTGGTCAAAAATATGATCATGATTTTACAATTACAAAATGTCTATTTATACAAAAGCATTAGAAAAACATATCAGACTGAGATCACATGTCAGCCCAGCACAAAATTCAAGCTCAAACAATGTTGGCCAGCAACGGTCATCCAAGAAGATACATGTTGGCCTTAGTGTCCTTATTTTTGTTATTCATCAATGAATAGTCAGTGAGACAAGACAACAACTATACTTAAGGCAATTCACTCGTTTGTCACTTCGTTTTCTCTTTCTGTTTCACCATGACTTCACCCGAGCCACTTAGATGTTATATCGATCTCAATATGTTGTACAAATACGCCTCAAATGTTTTCCCAGTCTCTAGGACAAAAGAAGACTTTCATCAAAATGCACTTTTCGTTAGATTCACTATCACTGTGATCACATGATATCAGAGAAACGTCATACTAGCACACAATATCTTATCGGAAACCCCCTTTTATTGCACTTATTGTTGTGACCCTTTGCTTCCTCATAGATGCACCATCCATCCATGTCGTTGTGACAAGAGCAAACTCCTGCTGACAAGCCATCCTCCACTTGTCTTCACTATAACTTCCAGCCCTCAGCAAGACGTCACGTAGATTATATTGTTATACTGAAAGTTATCCCAGCACCATAGATCGCCAAGAGAAAGTGAAACTCACACCGACAAGGCTCTCATTACGTTCCCTCAGTGAGACCCATATGTATTTGCTAAGACTTATTCTGAAGTCACCATAGTCTCACCAAAATTCCAATTCAAAGAAATTCCATGTGTAAGGTCAGCAAGACCGAAGGTCACTCGCCATGACCTTACAATGATAACCCATAGCCTTTGTCGATGAACCACCACAAGCATAGTCGGGGAGACATATTGAACTCGGTGAGATACCATCCCGACAACCACAACTTATGTTGATAGATGCCTCTATTTTCATCAAAATAGCATGGATGATGTGCCAATAGTCAACCACAGACAAATTCTAGTCATTGTAACAAATAACATGTCTTGCCAAAACACCTAAAATAGAAAATATTAGCAGAAAAAATATAATGGGTAGGGGAGACCCAAATAGACTCATGCCATTATGGACCAAAATGTGGAAAATACAGACTTGGATGAATTCTATGAGGAAAAATGGGAAAAATGCAATTAAAAATACCATGAGATGAGGAAAATTCCTATAGAAGGATTCATATGGAGACTCAAGGGGTATGAAAGATAGGAAAAAAATAATCAAATTTTAATAGTTCCAATAGTGGCTCCATCTGGGGATGAATGCTAGTCAGATCATCGCAAGGATCCAGAATCTTGGGTGAGTAGACCAGACATAAAATGATAAACTAGTCAGCAGCAATGGAATGAATGGCAATGGAAATGAATGCAAAGTGGAAGATGAATGTGAAGTGGAAGTGAATGGAAAATGACAGAGAAATAGAGATAGACAAAATCCTAGACTACTGTGCATGGAAAATAATTTTTAAAAGAGAACAGACAAGATTTGTCCATGCACTGGCAACCCTTAATCCTCTGTGTTGCTCAAGAGAAGAAATTTTTTAAGAATTTCCCATGACCAGGCAATTCTTGATCTTCACTAGCCATGTTCTATAGATAGTGTGAGTCTTCACCCTTTTTTCCAACAACAACAAAAGGTCCAAGCCAAAGAGCTTCAAATTTACCATGCTTGCCTTTCTCTTGACACCTTGCATTCCACATTAACACTAAATCATCCTCTTCAAATTTTCTATTCTTTTCCTTCTTGTCAAATAGATACTTCATCTGTGCCTGTAACTTCATCTTTTGACTTTGGGTCTCTCTTCTTACTTCATTAAGTTCAGCAAGTTGTTCCATTCTATCTTCCATAGGCTCAAAAACTTCCAAATCCTCCTGTAAGACAAATCTGTAGACTGGCAACAAATTCTGCAAAGGCATTCTGGCTTGTGATCCATACACCAATTCAAATGGGGATTTTCCAATTGCCTTTTTCACAGTGATCCTATAACCGCATACAATCAGTTTCAATTTTGAATCCCAAGCCTTCTTGTTTTGTCCCAGCATTCTCTTTATAATCTTCAAAAAACTCTTATTGTTGAACTCTGCTTGACCATTGACTTGTGGATGATAAGGAGCTGCATACAAAATAGTAATTCCATACTTATAAGAAAATATTTTGAATTCATCTTATCTGAAACACATTTCATTGTCTTTAATTAACTTTAGTTGTGCACCAAACCTAGTGATAATGTTGTCCGTTAAGAAATTTTTCACCACTTTGCTTGTAGCTTGCTTGGTTGGGATTGCTTCTACCCATTTAGTAAAATAATCAGTGGTAGTCAATATCCACTTATGTCCTCCACATGACTTTTCTTGTATCTCTCCAATGAAATTAATTCCCCATTGATGAAAAGGGGCATCAGCTTGCAAGGGTCGTAGAGGCAAAGCACCCTGATACTTCAATTTTCCAAAAAACTTTTGACAAGCCTCACATCTTTTTACATGTGTAAAGGAATCATTAAAAACCTTTTCCCAATAATAACCTACCCTGTGAATTTTTTGTGTAGTTGTCTTTGCTAAATAATGTCCTCCACAAACTCCTTCATGCATTTCAATTATAACATGCTTTGATTGTGACTCATCCAAACATAATAACAATATGCCATCTCTATTTTTCCAAAATAGATTGCCATCCATAAAAACATATTTGGATGCCTCTAACTTCAAAGTTCTCTTTTGACTGTCACTCAATCCATCTAGACACTTCATGTATTTAAGATAATGAATAATGTTAGTATACCAAGGAGTTTGTTCAATGCTTGCAACTGCAGTCCCCTTATCTACATTATAGACTTGACTTGCTTCAATATTCAATTCTGCCATCAACCTAGCCAAGCCTTGACCTCTTACTAACTTAGTGATCTATATCTCCATGTCAAATTCTTGGATTTTGTTAATCCATCGGCATCTTTTTCCTTTAAATTCATATTGTGTCAGAATATCCTTGACAACTGCATGAGGGACATAAGAAATCACCTTTGATCCAACAAGATATGGCCTAAAAGCTTTTGTAGCTTTTACTAAAGCAAATGCTTGTTTTTCCATTATATCATACTTCAGCTCAAACCCTTGTAATGATTTACTAAAGAAAGACACAGGTTGTTCATGACCATCTTCACTCTTTTGTAGCATAGTAGTAGCAATAGGATACATTGAGGCAAATGAAAATATCTAAAAAGGCTTGGTAAAGTCTAGAGATTTAAGAACAGGAGCTTCCTTTATGGCCTTTTGATAGATATAAAAGCTTCCAAGGCTTCTGCAGTCCATTCCATTTTTTGTCCCTTCTTCAACATATTTGATATGGACTTAATGATCTCAACAAAGTCAGAAACAAATCTCCTCACAAAATTAATTTTTCCAAAGAATGATTGTATAGCCTTGACAATTTTTGGAATAGGAATTTTATCAATAGCTTCAACCCTCTTAGGATCTATTCTAAGTCCCTCTTTTGAAACAATATGTCCTAAGAGTTTTCCTTCTGTGACTAAAAATGGCACTTCTTAGGATTTAAGCTGATACTAAATTCAAGGGCTTTAATAAATACCTTTTCAAGATGTTTTACATGATCTTCAGCCTTCTTTGAATAAGCAATCAGGTCATCTTGGTACACCACCATGATAGCATTGATTAAATCTGAAAATGTCACATCCATAGCTCTTTGGAAGGTCACTCTAGCATTAATGAGACCAAATGGCATTTTTATGTATACATATGTTCCCCAAGAAGTTGTAAATGTTGTCTTATATTGCTCAGATTCTTTGACCTTAACCTGGTTGTACCCTGAAAACCCATCCATCATTGATGACAACTCACACCCTACCACCTTATGTAATATATCCTCCATATTGGGTAGAGGATAATTATCCTTGAGAGATGCCATATTCAGATTTCTGAAGTCCACACACAATCTAATGTCTCCATTTTTCTTCCTCATAGGAACCAGGTTTGAGACCCATGTTGAGTACCTAATTGGTTTGATAATTCCCCCATCTCTGAGCTTTGTCAATTCCTATTGCATCTTAGGCTCCAGTGTTGGATTTATAGGTCTTTTCTTTTGTCTTAATGGCTTAGCATCTAGCTTCAATGGTATTTCATGCTAAAACAAATCCTCCTTGTATGCCTTCAGATCTTCATAAAACCAAGCAAACACATGCTTATACTTTCTCAGCAACTCAATCAACATTACTCTAATTATAGGGCTTATCTTCTTTCCAATGTATACCGTTTTTGGTGCCATCTCAGTCCCTAAGTTAATTTCTTCAATATCTTCCCTTTTGACTGGTGTTTGTTTCATGAGAGGCCAATCATTTCCATCATACACCCTCTCCAATGCCACTAATCCTTTAGGATGCTTATTTGTTTTGAGCTGTAAGATTTCTTTGCGAAACATAGTTTGCTTCCCGTCTACTTCCTCAACAAAAGCATTGAAGTCAATTTCCTGGGCTTCATACTGATCTATACAATGAAGAAATTTCAAAAGGTTAGTATCATTATTGAAAACTTGCTAATTATAAATGTTATCAGGAATAGTAGGCCTTGTCTTGAACTCAATCTATGATGCCCAGCCAATGTGATATCATTTTTTTTCAGCACCATATTTGCTAAAAAATCAGCCATTATGTTCTTTGATCTGTCAATCCACACAATTGAAAATGCATCAAACAACTCAATTGTGTCCGATATAGCATTCCTATATTTCTTTAATCTTTTGTGCTTTGTTGCATACTTGGATTTAATTTGTGAAACAACCAACTCAGAATCACCAAAAATAGTTAGCAACTTAATCTTGTGTTTCACAGCTATGTTCAAACCTGTCAATAAAGCTACATACTCTGCCACATTGTTTGTACATTCAAATGTCAACAGGAATGAATATTTAAAAGTAGTTTCTTCAAGAGAAACAAACACAATCCCAGCTCCATTACCTTCTTGGTTGCATGCTCCATCAAAATACATCTTCCATATGTTATTGCAGCTTTGTACCACATACCTTTCAATTGGATCACTATTGGTTAATTTTGGTTGGGCTGATTCGAACTTAAAACTTCCAAGATCAACATCACAAAAAAATTTGATCTGATCTTGAGGCACATAGTCAACGAGTTGATTCATTCTTGGCTACCTATACAATTTGACATCCTAACCATTCACTGGAATTGTGGCATAAGACAAATCAAACTAAACATTGCCCCCAACTGTTGTTGTCCACTGCCTTGATAGAAGCATCCCAAACTGAGGAGAATTATCAATCACTGTTATATCTATATTATAGGCTACCTGTGGATAAGTAGCCAATTTAACTTCAACATCTCTCATAATACCTACCACAGGAATAGATTTGTTATCCATTGCATAGCATTTCCCTTCACATGTATCAACCGACATGCCAAGTTGTTTCATTACTCCTACTGGCATAATGTTTATGGCAGCACCAGATTCTATCATGCAATTCCTTAACAGTCTGTTATTTATGAGTAATGTAGTGAAAAAGGGATACACATGTGGAGGAGTTGTTAATACTTCACCCAAGCAAACTTCTATGATATTTATCTTTTCCTGCCTATTTACTGCTTTGACAGCTACTTTGCTTTCAGAATTCATATGTTTTTTATTCCCATTCGTAATCAATTGAACATCAGTATCTCTATATTCTTTAATTTTCATCATCTCAAGTAGTGGGATAGACATTTTTACCTGGGACAATGCCTGTGTGAAGTCAAAAGAAGAGCCCTCCAACTTAATAGCCTTCTTTAGTTCTAGCGTTTCTCCTTTGTTTTCTTCTTTTTCCCTTTTACTAGGCTAGTCAGACATCTGTATCTCTTTATGTAATTCCTTCACCTTTTCCTTTTGGATAGGCTTCCCTTCACTTTTACCAGGTTGTTTATTTTCTGGTTTACTCCATGCTTCCTCAACAACCGCAATAGTTATTCTCTCCATTTCTTCTTTGGTGAGTCTCCTCACACTGCATTGAGCAAGTGGCTCATAAGAATGTGACTCAGTATAATCTTCATCAGAATAATAAATTATCTATTGTTCAGCTATATGGACATTATATTTCTGATTTGAAACATCATATTCATAGCCTATATCCTTTGAAGATGAGTACCCTTCCTCAACATGATAAAATGTATTTGAAGTTAGATACACTTTGTGATCGTCTCTATTATTCTCCATCAACATTCCCTTCTCTTGCATCCTTTGAGCTACAACACAATAGTTCGGAGAATGTGGCTGATTACAAACTTCACAGAAGTAATTATTACTCACCATATAAGTTCACTTTTTGCCCAGTAGATCAGGAGTCTCTTTGCTTCTAGCCCTGGCCGTTATAGGTCTCCCATCTTTCCAGTCTGTATTTTAAGGCATATCATGCAACCTCGGCCTTTCATTTATGTTATCATTTATGTATGCATTCTCTTGTCTGTACTAATAATTATTGCTTTGTTGAGGAGGCCTTGGGTTGTCTGTTTTACTGATCATACCAGCAGCCTTCCCATTATTTTCAATTGTTAGTGCTATCTTCTATGCTTTAGCCAAATCTCTTGGGGATCTACTTCTCAATTCATACCCTATCTGAGGATCAAATTCATTTAAATAAACACTCAATGCAACAAAGTCTAGCAACTTTGATCTAGGAGGTACTTTAGTATGCAACTTGTTGTATTTTCGGTTGAAATCATAAATTGAATCATTCTGATTTTTCTGAATTCTCATTAATTCATGAAGCGCTGCATCTAGAGCATTTTGATTCCCATATTGCTCTAAGAATTTTTCCTGAAATACTTGAAAAGAATTGATTGAGAATGCAGGCAAGCTGTTGAACCAATCCCTAGCATCTTCAAGAAGTAACATCATGAATAGCTTCATTTCTAAATCTTCATAAGGCATATCTATGTCTTGGAAGAAAACATTAAAACTCCTTAGATGTTCTTCAACTATGATTGCATTACTCCTTGTAAATAAGGGAACCATATTCCTCCAACTGCCATCCATAGGGTAAGGATATAACTAAAAACTAGCTAAATCAAACTATCTGATCATGGTTGTATGCTGGTGAGGAGGAGGAATAGGTGGATGCTGATACTGATGCATGTGATTATTGTACTGTACATTATGTTGTGGGATATAATGTTGACCAGGAGGTGGATACATACTTGAATGTTGTGTGGGAATGTGAGGTGGATGATTTTGTTGCTTGTAGTGATTCCCTATCTAATTGTGAGGAGCATTTTGTTGATTGGAGGGCCCTGCACCATGATCACCCTACTTGTGAGATGGGACATACTTTGGGCCACCAGCCATATGATTAGTAATTTGGGCTTTCTCTAATTTAGTGTCTAGTTCCTTTATCTTCTCTTTTAGCTCCAACTGTGCTTTTACTTTATCAAGAAGCTCATGATTAGTAAACACATTCTCGTTACTCTCCATCTTCTGATCATACTCATACTAAATTCTAATTCGTTCAGCTTCAAGTGTAGCTTCAAACTCAACCTGTTTCTGAGGATCAATAGAAGGGAAGGGATTTCTTTGATCCTCAAGGGTACAAAGTTCTGCACTTGAATCATCTCTCCATGTATCATATCCATTATATGTTTCACAATGTGCTTTTGGTGCTTTACCTTTGTTTGTTATGCACATGTTCTCATTTATTCCTTTTCCCTTATCAGCTCTATTATCTTTGTGTGTCCATTTACTGCTACCAATAGGAGCTTTAATATGACCTCCCCTATACTGAGATATTCTTCCATTGATGATGAACAGCTGCAAAATTTCTGTCAGAGTCGCTACTCACTTTTATCAAAAAAATGAGAAAAAAGTTTGACACTTCTTGTTCCCAGTGGAGTCTGTACAAGATTTATAATTCTATGATTAAGGCCTTGATTCTAATTGTTCCCTAGTAGAGTCACCAATTTGTTAGCTCTCAAAAATGTAGGCCAAAATGCCTCAAGAGGCTGCCAATCTCTTGATATGTTTCAAGGTAACAGACAAGGTCAAGAGAACTCAACCTTCTACTCTTCAGGTGCTGCTGGACCTAGGCAGGTGTACCTTTTGAATTGAGCAGACTTATCTTATGATTATCCTTCTAAAATGCTTTGTCCACAATGGCAGATGATAGTGAACAAATTAAATCCAACTTGAAAATAGTAACAATATTCTGATCTGAATCCTAAAATGAATGATTGACTAACAGATGTAAAGAAAATTGAATAAGTTGAAATGGTGAAGTGCAGAGACTAGTGCCTTGTTAGGTATGCAGAGTCAAATGAGATCAAAATGAGCAACACTTCTCTGAGAAAATTCAAATTATCTAGCATATATTATGCTTACAACTTGTATAAACATGCAAGAATGTGATTACTAAGCTCTACTTGAATAATCTAGTTGAATCTCTCTAATTACTTTGATTAACTAAAAGGATTTAGTCTTTATTTGAAAGAACCAATCAATCAATCACACAAGTACAGCAAATGTGCATTGATAAATTGAATACAAACTTTTCATATCAATTTAAACAACCAAAAAGAATCCATCTTGGAGACAACTTAGCAATCCTTTTATTTAATTCAATAGATAATTGATACTAGACATGTGCAGCAACATCAATTGATATTCATAAATACCTCCATTTTAAAACATGCATCATATCCTCTACTTTGATAAATTTAATATTCTATATCCATACAATTTTCCTACTATATAGAATAACTGATAACTAGTCAAAAATCTGATCATGATTTTACAATTGCAAAATGCCTATTTATACACAAGCATTAGAAAAACATATCAAACTGAGATGACATGTTGGCCTAGCACAAAATTCGGGCTCAAACAATGTCGGCCAGCAACGGTCATCCATGTAGATACATGTCAGCCTTAGTGTCCTTATTTTTGTTATTCATCAGTGAACAATCGACGAGACAAGACGATAGCTATGCCGAAGGCAATTCACTCATTTGTCACTTTGTGTGCTCTTTCTGTTTTGCCATGACTTCACCCGAGCCACTGAGACATTATATCAATCTCAATATGTCTTACAAATATGCCTCAAATGTTTTCCCAATCACCAGGACAAAAGAAGGCCTTCATCAAAATTCACTTTTTGTTAGATTCATTGTCGTTGTGACCACATAATATTGAAGAAACCTCATACCGGCACACAAGATCTTACCGAAAACCCCCTTTTATCTCACTTATCATTGTGACCCTTCGCTTCCTCACTGATGCACCATCTGTCCATGTCACTGTGACAAGAGAAAACTCCTGCCAACAAGCCATCCTCCACTTGTCTTTGCTGTAACTTCTAGCCCTCGGCAAGACATCACCTAGATTATATTGTTATACTGAAAGTCATCGTGGCACCATATATCACAAAGAGAAAGTGAAACTCACACCAAAAAAGGCTCTCATTATGTTCCATCGGTGAGACCCATATGTATTCACTAAGACTTATTCCAAAGTCACCATAGTCTCACCGAAATGCCAATTCAAAGAAATTCCATGTGTAAGGTCAGCGAGACTGAAGGTCACTCACCATGACCTTACAACGATAACCCATAGCCTTTGCCGATGAACCGCAACAAGCATAGTCGGGGAGACATATTGAACTCGGTGAGATACCATCCCGACAGCCACAACTTATGGCGATAGATGCCTCTATTTTCACCAAAACAACATGGATGTTATGTCGATAGGAAACCACAGACAAATGTCAATCATTGTAACAAAGAACATGTCTTACTGAAACACCTGAAACAAAAAATCTTAGCAGAAAAAATATAATGGGTCAGGGAGACCCAAATAGACTCATGTCGATATGGACCAAAATGTGGAAAATGCAGACTTGGATGAATTCTATGAGGAAAAATGGGAAAAATGCAAGAAAAAATACCACAAGATGAGGAAAATACCTATAGAAGGACTCATATGGAGACTCAGGGGGTATGAAATATAGGAAAAAAATCTTCAAATTTTAACAGTTCCAACATGTGGGTAGATGCATCCTTCTCCCTACACTTAGTCAAATGATCATCTTGTGAGAAATTCTATCCCATAGATAACATCCAACATCTTAGGATCTATTTTTCATTATCAAAAATCAAAACAATCCTAAACCAAATCAAGGTCAATATCAAATCCAAGAATCCCAAAATCCAAGAAAGTCCCAAAATTCTAGCATCCCCCTCAAGATATTCTAAGGAGTTTAAATCATCCATATCATCCAACTTTCACACATTTAACCATCACACCTTTTATCCTTGATCATCCTAGATCTTCTCTTTTTGAGCCTCATTTTATGATTCAAACAAGATCACAACACAAGAAGAACATGGAGACTAATAAAGAAACATCAACTTCAAGTGACCTAAGCCAAACCAATTCAAAAATGAATTCCATTGGATCAAGAAATCCCCTAACTAATATTCCTTCATCATCACAAAATCCACAAGAGGAAGGTCAAGTAGAGGATATCACCAATAATTCCTTTGGGATGACACAAGACGAGATTACTGAAATGGTCCAAAATCTTGAGAATCATAGAATTGTCAACATCATGATGAAGCTCCTATTGGAATATGGATTTAGGATATTTTTGTTGGTTGTTAGTATTGTCATTAATGTCAACTAGATTCAGTAGTGTGGTTTACAGTTTAGAAGCAGTTCCTACTAGCAAAGAAAGTAGAAGATAATATTGCAATGGAAAAATTCATCAAGAACAAAGTCTCTAGTTGGTAAGTTGATCTGGATACTTCACTGGATCATTAATTTTTTGTGTGGATCCTAGGGATTATTTTACATCATGTATTCTATTTTTTGATAAGTTTTATGATATTACATTGATCCATGTACGAGTTTGGAGATTTGGTAGAATTATTTATTGCTTATTTTCTCATTATGGCCAACCTATTGTGTATGGAATGTTCCGAATGTATGACGAGTATGTGTTTAACTATTTTTTATGTTGGGAATTTTGGTTTGGGTTCCTAATATAGTCTAGTTGACTTGTGTGGCTATGCATTTTTTCTAATTGGTAATTGGAGCCGACTTGTGGAAGAGTATTATATTTTAATTCAAGTTGACATACAATAATAAAATTCTTGTTAGTGGATATATAAATGAGATCAATAGTTCATTTTAGGTGTCATGTGGAGTGGTGTATGAAGTGGTGAGAAGGTGTGTGTGTGTATGAAAAAGTGTAGAAAAACTACATGAGGTATTATCAGAGGATCTTTTAAGAGAATTTTGTTTGTGTAGCAAAAGGGTTTTTGCAGAGTAGAGCAGAGAAGAACAGAGTAGAAGTGCAAATTGAGTAGTAGGTCCATAACTAGTTTTCATGTGCTTCATTGGAACTAAATCCAATCATTTAGAGATGATATTTTCTCAGTTCATAGTTTGAATAGATTTCATCCAAACTTATTTTGGACAATGAGTCCTCTTTTGTATTTTGAGCAGTGAACTCTAGGCAGTGTTCCTGAAAGCAAGTGCATTCCCCTTTTTATCATACTTTTAATAGAGTATAATTTGTGGATTAATCTCCACCATGGTTTTTTTCCTAACAGGTTTTCAACATAAAAAATATTGGTGTTATGGTGTTCACATTGTCTTATTAATGTACATGCATGTTTTCTTCTATTTATTTGCTATGGATGTTATTACACATTAAAAATTGTTGTTGATAGTTTAAGATCTAATTTGAGATTAAAATTGTAGAACCCTTATTCAACCCCCCTCTCAATGTTCCTAGTATCCAACAATTGGTATTTGAGTAGGTTCCTCTTCTAAGTTTAATATCTTGAGGTAGATCTTGGATTACAAAGGACACAGGTGGTCTTCAACAACAGCTTATGGTGGCACTTGATGATCTTGACCAGTCTAAAGCAGAGGTCATAGAACTAAAAGAAAACATTGTGGCTGTTGAAAAATTCATTCAATCACTAAAGGATAAAATAAATGAGTCAAGGGAAAAGAGGAAAGAACTATGTGGTGAGTTGAAGCAAAAAGAAAGCAGAGGCCAAGAAGATGTTCATCTAAATCAAACCCTAAAAGAAATAACTAAAGAACGTGAAAATCTTGCTAAGGAAAATACTACTCTAAAGCTTGAAATGGAATATGTGCAATGAAGTTAACTAAAGAGATTGAAGAAAGAAAGAAGAATGAGGAGAATCTGGCCCAGTCCTTGAAAGAGAAATATGAGGAATGCAATAGGGTAAATAGAGGATTCATTTAGCTGGAGATTGAACTACAACAATCCAGAAACAATGAACAAGAGCTTGAGATATAGGTAGTTACTCTAAGAGATGAGCTTGCCGCTATAAATGAGTTTAAGGAGAAGCTCGGGATCAGTTATGCTAAGCTTGATGAAATAACTAAATAATAAAAGGATACAAATGATAGGTGAGGTTTTGTCTATGTGAAGGACGTGAGCTCCGGATTTGAATAGAAGGACCCTGAAAAGAAGAAAAAAGGTAGAAGGTACCCAGTAAGACAACCTAATGCTCAAAAAATTAATGGATATTTTTTTATTTGTAATAAATTTGGGCATATGAATTCTCAGTGTAGAGTAAGATAATTCCATCATTTTCTAGTCAATTTTTTAACTGCAAAAATTTTGGTCATAAGTATTTAGAATGCAAAAGCTTGTGTGTCAGTAAAAGGGATGCTAAATGTTATATCTATGGAAGGTTTGGAAATATTGCTAATTAGTGTAGAATAGGAGGAAATTAGTGGAATGGATGGTATAGATAGAAATATCCAGTATGCTACAATTGTAACAAATTTGGTCACATTGCAAGAGTCTGGAGAAACAAAAACATGAATAAAAGAGGTCTAAAACATTAAGGTAGAAATTCACCAAAAAATGATAAAGGAAAAGGAAAAGCATTTGTAGAAGAGATAAGAGATCAGATGAAAAATATATGGGTAAAGAAGAATGGATCTAATGAAGGTAATAAGACTATACCAGAAGCTCCCTCTGGTAGTTCATCCGACAATTGATTTCAGGCCATTGGCCTAGGGGGAGTTTTTCATGAAAATATCTTGTCCCCTCATGTGTATTTGGTTCTAGATTGTAAGAATTTGTTTTTAGTTGTGCTATTCATCCTCAAATGTACTAGTGATTGCTTCTTGAAGGTCCATAGATGGATTTCTCTCTTGTTGTTTGAAAATAGTGTAACCAAAATTTCTAGGGCAAAACATTTAATGTGATAAGGAAGTTAGGTGTGCAAAGTTATAAAAGGGAATTTTAAACTCTCATTTGTCACCATGCACCAAAGGAGAATAGTTGGAGAACCCTTTTTTAGAAAAAATTTCAAAGGAGTGAAAGCCAAATTAATACTAAATTTTCTAGGTATGTTTGTTGATTATCAATTTCATACTTATTCCATGATCAGTAGAACCCTGTTCGATATGAAAAATAAAATAAATCAAAGAAACATTAATTTTGGATGATTATAGTATTCAAAAGGTTAGGGATGTAAGAAATTCATTGTCTCATGTTGAATTGAAGAAGCTTGGGGGAGCGAAACATAAGAATCTAGATATCTGGAATGAATTTCCTCATTTTGTCAATGTGGAGGTAGTTCGGTTTATCTTGAACAGATTGGATGGTGATATCCTTACTCTAGATAAACCCTATCAAATTTATAAGGATGTAATAAGAAATCTAATAGGTTTTTGCAATGTTTTTGATGTCCCAAAAAAGAAATCGATTTGAAATGTTGAAGTCGAATCCCTAACCGATGTAAAAGGAGATCAGAGGGCACTAATAATTACATCAATCAAAGACTTATTAACAAAGTATATTTCATATGGAATTTCATACAAGACCCTCTTTAGAATAGGGAAGGTACAACCTCTACAAGTACAGTCTATATTGCACATAAAATGATAATAGAAAATAAATACTTTGACCTCTAAGGATTACTGAAGGATCAACTGATGGAGAATGTGCAATTGATGGACATAGATTACTATTTCAGGTTTGGTACCTTGGCTATATGCATTATGATGTATATCCTAAATTTCTTTCCTTAGAATGACAATGTAGTATGGAAGAAAAATATGCTGATTTGTAAGAAAATCTTTCAGCATTTCAATTCTTTTGAAAATGGTGAATAAGTTTATGAGAACTTCTTTGGAAACTTGTTAGGAAAGTTTGGTATTCCTCTCCTGGTAAAATCAATTTAGATTGGATCATCCTTCAGTAAGTTGGAGAAAAAGAAGAAGAGATAGAGAGAGTTGGATGGTGACACTCCTCTGACACCTAAGTCAATGAAAGTTGAAGGAAAAGGTACGCAGAAGATAGTTGTGGATGTAGTTGATGAAGACTTTGAGGAATATACTCCAAGAGATGAACCAAAATTAGTTGAACTAGTTGTGGTAATTGTAGAAGAAAGTGATGAAGGTTCCCTACTCAAAGAAAATATATTGCAGATTGTCTAGGAAGAAAATGGAATGTAAAAGATAACTGGAATATGGATAAATGGTCCATCTTATGAATAGGATCTCATTGAGGACACTCTAGGAAGATACTTTATTGATACCAACATTGAACTAAAAAGTTTGCAGTATGTGCTCCTGAAAGAATTTATTGAATGAAACAAGGAGGCTATGGACTTTGTGTCTTAGGATAGAAAAGAAGAGGAAATAATCTCACATCTGAAGATGTAGTTTAGGCTATCTCTCACCAAAATGAAGAAGAAAATGAATATACTAAGACAAGGCATTGACTTGGTGAATAAGATCTTCAATTACTATCTTAGGTGGCCTCATGTGGTTGGAAAATACAAGGACAAGTTGGAAAAAATTGAGAATGAACTTGTTAGAATCAGACATGACTAAAGTGTGGTTTAGAACAAGGATGAATAAGTGAAGAATAAGGTTTATGAGCTGCAAGTTGAGCATGCAAAGATTCACTCTACCAAAAACACTCTTATGGACACCTTCTGGAAAGTGAAGGACCTGATTGAATGTAGATTAGAGAAAATGGTTGAAGTTTTAAAGAAAGGAGCAAAGCTCAAAGAAACCATTAACATTGCTAAATCCCTTGTTCAGGTCATTAACAAAACATCAAAAAATAATAGTTTGATAATTTCTACTGGTATTGCAATGGACTCGTGGAAGAAATTTCTCCCTAAAATGAAAGATAAGTATAAAATAATTTTTTTATTTGTGTGGCAATTACAATCCTTCAAATTTTGATCAATTTTTGCATCAACAAAGGGGGAGAGAATGCAGTAGAGAAGAGTTCAGTAAATCAGCTTAGGAAATTAGTGGAAGTTTTTTTTTGTCATTGATGTGAAAGGGGGAGAGAATGTAGTGAAAAAATCCTTGACATCCAAAGGGTAAGTAATGTTTTGCAGTTTTTTTGGTATGCTATGAAGTTTTGAATTTTGATTTTGAAACTTAGTAATTTTTCACTAAGTGTTGCCATCAATGCCAAAGGGGGAGATTGTTGGAATGTGGCTTTAGGAAATTGTTCTTGGCTACTAGTATTGTCATTGATGGCAACTAGTCTCAGTAGTGTGTTCTGCAGTTTAGAAGCAGTTCCTACCGAAAAATAAAGTAGTAGATAATACTCTATCAGTAGAATGCATGAAGAATAGAGTATCCAGTTGGTAAGTTGATCTAGATACTTCACCATATCATTATTTTGTTGTTTGGATCCCCGTGGATTCTTGTAAATCACGTATGCTATCTTTTTGATAAGTTTTATGATATTACATTGATCCATGTATGAGTTTGGAGATTTAGAAGAATAATTTATTGCTTATTTTCTCATTATGACTGACATATTATGTATGGTGTGTTCCAAATGTATGAGGAGTATGTGTTTAACTATTTCTTAGGTTGGAAATTTTGGTTTTGGTTCCTACTATAGTCTAGCTAAATTTTGTGGGTATTCATTAGTTCTAATTGGTAATTGGAGCTGACTTGTGGAAGAGTATTATATTTTATTTCAAGCTGAGATACAATAATAAAATTCTTGTTAGCGGATATATAAATGAGAACGGTAATTAATTTTAGGTGTTATGTGGAGTGGTGTATGAAGTGGTGAGAAGGTGTGTGTGTGAAAAAGTGTAGAGTAGCTACATGATGTATTATTGTAGGATCGGTTGAGAGAATTTTGTTTGTGCAATAGAAGGGTTTTTGTAGAGTAGAACAAATTAGAAGTGTGAATTGAGTAGAAGGTCTAGAATTAGTCTTCATTAGCTTCATTGGAAATAAATCCAAGAATTTAGAGATGCTATTTTCTCAGCTCATATTTTGAATAGCTTTAATCTAAACTTCTTTTGGACAATGAGTCCTCTTTTGTATTTTGAGCAGTGAGCTCTAGGCAGTGTGCCTAAATTCAAGTGCATTCCCCTTTTTATCATACTTTTAATAGAGTATATTTTTTGGATTAATCTCCACCATGGTTTTTCCCCTAATAGGGTTTCCACATAAAAATATTTTTGTTATGGTGTTTGCATTGTCTTATTAATGTACATGCATGTTTCCTTCTATTTATTTGTTGCGGATGCTATTAGAGGTTGAAAATTGTTGTTCATAGTTTAAGTTCTAATTTGAGATTCAAAATGTGGAACACTTATTCACCCCCCTCTCATTTTTCCTAGTGTCCAACATCTCCATCCCTCACAATACATTCTTGAATTAGAAAAACAAGGGGCTAAACTCCTAATTATGATGTGAGCACCATTGTGGAAAAACCTTTTGGGGTCATGCCTCTAATTTCATCCTTTCCTCCAATCTCGTCCACACCTCCATTCTGAAGCATCACCCAATCCATCCCCCAAATTACATCATCCATTGTACCAACTCAACCTATTGTTAATAAAAGAAGCACATTTCTCAATTCACTACAAACACACCCTCTTGTGAGTAATCAAGATTTGGACACAAACACTATCTTGATCCTAATGAGCCATCATCATCATTTCACGCAACACCTAAAACCTCTCTCCCCTTGACCTCACAAGGAGAAGGTGACTTATTTGGACTAGGGGCATCTTTGACCCTTCATCTTCATCATTTCCCCAAGGAAGTATGTCACTCAAGTTTCCACCACTTCCACCCTTGCTGCCAACATCAACATCAACTCTCAGTTTGGGATTACCTCTGTTGCTTCCACTCACACAAAAAAATCCCCCAATCATCAATCAAAGCATCATACCAAATCCCCCCATCTTTCCATTGATATCGCAACAACAAATGGAAACTGTCCCAATAACACAATCCTTTATTACACCATCAACTACACCCCAAATATCGACAATAGCAGTCTCCCAGGAACCAAACATATCAATCACACCATCCACTACACAAATCCCCATCATTAATACAATGGTACCCCTCATCACAAACACCATTTTGAACTCACTACCACTACCACCAAAATCAAACACAACAAATAAATATAGCCTAGTACTACAAGAATCTCAACAAACTTCCTATCAAAAGGCACTTACACAAATCCAAAATCAACAAGCTACATAGTTAGCCACTTAGCAAGTCATTCAAGAAACTGATGCTACAAAACAAGCACAAAAAGCATAGCAAGTACAAAAGGTTGCTCAAGCCCAAGCTTTATTACAACAAAAATTCACTCGGGCCACTCAAGCTTCTCAAACCACGCAAGCTACACAAGCTGCCCAAAAATCTCAAGCTCAAGAACAAGCCCAATACCAAGCTGAGCAAGTGCAAGGGAGAGCTCAATACCAAGCACAGTCACAAGTAGCCCAACAATAGGCATATCAAAAATCCTTGCAACAATATCAATCATAGCAAGAAGCAACATTATTAGCCCAAAAACAAGCATTGTTAGCACAACAATAACATGACAAACAACAAGAATTGTTGGCTCAACAATATCATGGCCAAGAACAAGCATTGTTGGCATAGCAACAAATGCAGACATATTCGTAGAGCTTGTAACAAACCATCACCAACACACCACTCATTGCTCAAACACAATAACCACTCAAAAACACATTCACCCCACCCCCTAATCTACAAAATGATGTGATGACACAAATCAAGTTGCTCTTGCAACAAGTGCTTGATCTTCAATCAAGGAAAACCTCCAAGACACCCAACAATTTGTGCCCTTATCCAGTTGACAGAAGCCTTGCAATGAAACTATTCCCCAAAGGGTTTGAAATCCCTAAATTCAACAAATATTGTGGGATAAGAAACCATGAAGTTCACATCAGGGAATTCCAAGTGCATCGCATGGAAGTCACATAAGATAATACATATCTGATGCAACTATTCCCTCAAAATTTGGATAGCTAAGCCATGGAGTGGTTCTCTCACCTCCCTCTAGGCATCAATAAGTTCCAAGAGATAGTAGATGCATTCATAAAAAAATACGCCTTCAAAATTGGTTTGGATGTTAGTTTGGAGGAATTATCGGCTCTCAAACAAGCTAAGGGGGAATCATTCTCTTCCTTCTTGCAATGATGGTGTTCTAAGGCCAATAGAAGTAAATAGGCCATACTAGAAGAACAAAAAGTTTTCACCATCATCTCTAATCTGGAGGGAACCTTGGAATTTCATCTCAAGGTTCAAGGTATCACCACTTACAACCAATTTCTCTCAAAGGCACTTAACATTGAACAAGCCCTTATTTCACAAGGAGGGACAAAAAGAGAAAACTTGGAAAAAATGACAATAGACTTCTAGCACCTATCATTTTGGAGATGTGTATGAGAAATCTTAGCCTCATATGTACCCCTCTAAGGGTGACCATACTTTGTAGAGGTTCCTTAGTTAGGAAGGTCAAAAGTCCTCCTCGGCAATCAACACCCACTCGTCAAATATCCATATCCATAAATTAGTTCATAGATGTAGGTAGTGAGGAAGATCCCATAACCAATTTACCCATGCTTTTTTGATGATACCTCCCTCCTCATAATTAGCACCATGTCTTTTGAAACCAATGGCCATCCAACCCATGAAATAAATCTAGTCTACACCCAGCTCATCGATTACAACCAACTAGGACTGCCAATTCTGGACACCTTCAAAAATGATGAAGCGCTCTTGAAATTCATGGGACTAGGGAACACGGTACCATGCAGGGATCACAAGGTTGGGTTTGATATCATACTAGACACACAAGCTTACTACGGGGAGACGATTGAATCCTTTAGTCACAAAAGTGAAAATTTGAGAATAATCTCAAGGTCTTTGAGTGAAAACCACACCATGGAACTCTCTGACTAGAAACTATTAAAGAATAAAGGATGTATCCAATGGTGAAAACCTCTTTGAAGCATCAAAGGATGATGGATTCAATATTCCTCTTAGCACTCTACATCAAGAAATTTCAATGGTGGTAGCTGAGAGATGTAACCCAGTCAACTTGGGAACGAAGGAAACTCTGCATATCACATTTTATGTTTAATAATTAAGGTCAGAGGAATAGGAACTCCTAGTTGCTTTCTTAGGGGAAATAAATGTCAAATTTGCATGGACCTATGCTGCTATGCTTGGGATTGATCCAAAAGTTGTGTTCCACCATCTAGCAGTTTACCTTGATGTAAATCCTGTCAAACAAAAACTCAAAAAATGGCACCCTCAGATTGACTTGTTAGTCAAGATAGAACTAAAAAAGGATTTATACGACCAATGGACTATCCAAAGTGGGTATCAAACTTGGCACATGTATCAAAGCCCACTAGGGGCATCCGTATATGAACATATTTTAGAGACCTAAACAAGGCATGTCCCTAAGATGACTTCCCACTACCCAACATTGATATGATTGTAAATATGACCATGGGACATGAGATGCTCTCACTAATGGACAAATTCTCTAGGTATAACCAAATCATGATAGCCAAAGAATATCAACATAAAACAACTTTTACTTGTCCATGGGGGACATATTGCTGGTACATGAAGCCATTTGTCCTAAAGAACATTGGAGCAAAATATCAGAGGTCCATGACCTTAATCTTTCATGACATGATCCACAAGACTGTACAAATGGGATGACAAGTGTGATCAGGCCTTTCACAAAATCAAAGAATATTTACTCACACCTCTGATGTTTATGCCACCAATCTAAGGAAAGCCTCTAATCCTCTACATATTAGCAACAACAAAAACTCTCAGTGCTCTCCTAGCCCAACACAATGAAAATGGAACAAAAAGTGCCATCTATTACATTAGCCAAATCATGGTAGGGCATGAGTTAAATTATTCCTTCATCAAAAAAGCTTGTCTAGTAGTGGTTTTTTCCTCATAGAAGTTCAGACATTGCATGTTAGCTCACAAAATCAAATGCATCATAAAGATTGACCCACTCAAATACTTACTTTCCAAAGTGATGCTCATAGGAAGGATGCCCAAGTGGGTCATGATCCTATCATAATATGACATTGAGTACATGGAATATAAGGCCATCAAAGGGAAAGCTATTGTAGACCAACTAGTAGAGGCACCAATCTATTCAGAGAATTCACTAATTTCAGAGTTTCCTAACAAGTCCATTTTCAACTTGAACATAGCAGACCACTAGAAGTTGTACTTTTATGGATCCTATACACAACATGGATTGCAAATTGGGGTCTTTTTCATCACCCCCAAGGGAGACTGCATACCAAGATCTTACAAGTTGGCATTTTCGTGCACGAAAAATATCACAGATATGAGGCTCTAACCATAGGACTCAAAATAATGGTGCAGTGGCATATCATGGTTCTTAAAGTATATGGGAACTCACAACTCATAATCAATCAAGTGAATGGTGAGTACTAGACTAAGGAAAACAAGCTAACTTCATACAAGAAATTAGTGGAAAGTCTTAAGGAGTCCTTCATTGAGGTCACATTTGAGCAAATACCTAGAGTAAATAATAGAGTGGCAGATGCCATGGAAAAAATTGGATCCCTATTAGACATCCCTCGCAATGTCCCAAAGAATGAATTCCTAGTAGAGTTTCTTCTCATTCCTGCATTCCAGGTACCAGAGTCTAAATTTGTGTGTGAAATTGTTAGTCTTGGTAATCCTTGGTACCATGATATCTACACTTATATGAGAATAGGGGTCCTCCCAGCTCACATAACCTCAAACCTCAAGAAAACCTTCATCAAGAAAGCATCCTGGTTTGTCATCCTAGGAGATACCCTTTACTAGAGGAGAATATAAGGAAACCTATTATGATGTCTGAATGTTGAGGAGGCATTGACCACCTTGATCAAGGTACATAACAACATTTATGGTTCACACTCGAGTGGTATGACCTTCACCAAGGAATTTTTGAGGATGGGATACTATTGGCCTACTATGGAAATAGAAAAACATGACTATTTTAGAAGGTTTCTACAATGTTAGTAGTATTGGGACCTCATCCATGCACCAACTCAAGAGCTTCATCCCATCATCACACCATGGCCCTTTTCATAGTGGGGGCTTGTTCTTGTTGGAAAAATCACCCCCACATCATCCATTGGCCAAAATTTTATCATTACCACCACTGAGTACTTCAAAAAGTGGGTGGAGGCCATACCAATGACATGCATAACCAAAAAGTAGATATCTAAGTTCATCTTGAACTACCTAATATGCCGCTATGGTGTCCCATAGACCATTATCTCAAATAATGGGACACCATTCAAAAATCTATATTTTTGTGACCTATGCACCAAATTCAAAATCCAGCATCGCTTTTCCACCCCATATTATCCCCACGAAAATGACCAAGTTGAGGCCAAAAACAAGACCATTCTGAAAATCCTCAAGAAAATGGTCAATGAGGTTGGTCGTGATTGGCATTTCCAACTAAATCCTACCCTTTGGGCCTATCAAACTAGAATCCACACACCCACAGATGCCACCCCCTTTTCCCTGGTTTATGGATCATAAGCCATATTATCGATTGAGATTGAGCTCCCATCATTGAGAATATCACTACAGAATCTCATCACAAATGACGAATACTGGGTGTAGAGAATAAATGAACTAGAATTGCTAGAGGAATGATGAATGGAGGAATTAAACCTATCAAAACTAACTCAAATGGAACTACAACAAGAAGATCAGGAGCATGACCTTCCAAATTGGAGAACTTGTGTTAAAGGAGAACCAAAAGAATGCCTAAAATCCAAACGATAAAGGAAAATTTCAACCCAACTAGTTGGGACCATTCGTTATCACAACAAGCTATAAGCTAGGGGCATATCAATTATCAATACTTGAAGAGGAACCTCTGTAGAAGCCCATGAACAACTCCCATCTTAAAAAAATTTATGCATAAATCTTGCAAGGTATAGAACCAAAAAAATTTTAAAAAATAAAAAAATGTCCTGAAAAAATGGTTACCCTGATGAAAACTTGGCAAACAGGCATCATGGTAACAACAATTTTTTTAAAAAAAAGCAAAAATCCCAAAAAATCAACAAAAGGATAAAAAATAGTAAAGATAAAAATCGTCCTCTAGTGAAAACCACTTTGGTGGAACTTTGGGCAAGTACCTTGGTGAAAACCTAGAAAATAGGCGCCTTGTGTAAATAAGCACTTTCCATCCACCATGATCTTCATGACTCATTCTACATTATCCATCCATTATACTTCCCTCATCCATCACATTCCATATCTCCATCCATCACCCATCTGCATCCACATCATAACTTGGTCTTGTGTTCGTGTCATGATCCCTGCTAGTACTACTCAACCCATTCTCAAGGTCAGTTTTGTCCTACCTTTATCGGAATAGTCTATGGCATCATGTTGGGGGCATGTCCTCATCGGATTGGATTTGTGTATGTTCTTGAAATCCCCAAAATTAAAAAATCCAAAAACATTTGAAACATATCAAAATCCCAAAAAATAGGTCAAAAAGTGAAAAAAGTCAAAAGTAGAGTCAACTTGTTGAACTATGTCATCTCTGAGCTTTGAACATAGGCAAGGTTGATATTTGATCATCCCCCAAGACACTTAGGTCATTCCTTTAGGAGTTCACCATAATAAACTACCAGTCCATTTGTTTATATCTCATCAATAATCAAGTCTATGCCAGTCAAACTATGTGGTCTCTGTGTGTATAATGTAGGCAAGGCTAATCTGTTGATTAGCCCTCGAGGCCCCTACAATAGTTCTTTAGTTTAGTCTCTTGGTTAAAATCTTAAAAAAACCCCAAAATTTGGAAAAATTAAAAATTAAAACATTTGTAAAATCTTGAAAATACCAAAAACAGCCTCAAAACATTTCAAAAACATCAAAAAAATCCAAATATTTGAAAAAACCCATCCATCTCATCTTGATTTCACCTACAATAAACATCACTCATAATAAACAATTGTCATCCTCAACCTTTGGTGAAATAGTTAGAAGCAAGTCTAGAAGGTTAAAAGTGAAAACTCCAACGTCAACGTATCAAGTCTAGGTTAGTACGTAAACAACTTGGTCAACTCTTTTTGTCAATAACCTATCATCCAATCAGTCCCATATCAATCATTTGATATTATCATGTCCTAGGATGCATCCTTCCTACAATGGACATCAACATCAGGCATCATCATAGTTTAGTCTTGGCTAGTGGTATGAAGAACATTAGCTTGTTTTTTACTTTATCTTTGTCCTTTGACTTATCTTTTTTGTACTCATTTCGATGACCTCTCAATGATGTCCCAAATGAAGGGATTTAGAGAGATAGAAATGGGGCAATAATCATTATCATTTTTATCTACTATGATTGTTGGATATTCTTGTAATATAAACTTGGTCATGCGTGCTTTGTTTGGGTGTAGTGAGGATGTTTTAGGTATCTTATTGACCACATGGGAAGGCTTGCCTTTTCATGTTTTGGTATGAGATGTTTAGAATATCTGAACTATATTTTGAATAAGGTTTTGTATGCTAGGTGTGAACATGCATACTCCTATCTGATTTTCAAGTCAAATTCCATCACACTAGGTGAAAATCCATCTTGGTTCTTTATACCTTGATGCATCACGCCTACGTGTGTTATCAAACATAAGGTAATTGTCCGTTTGGAAATGCCAACTCCTTGGAAAGAAAATCATCATCATCATCATCATTATCTTGTGTCTTGTTGGAATCTCTTCCTTTCTTCGATCTCCTTTTCTGTGCTAACATGGTACCATGGCAGTTAATCAAAATTCATCATATATGCATTCATCCTATATCCACAAATCATCAACATATTGCATACTAGATATAATATCATATAGGAAATATTAAATCATATAACATGCATTGCATTTCCATCATTCGCATAATATAGATTAGTTATTCTAAGGATTTATTCATTTACACATTTGCATCATCATATTCATAAATCATATAAAACATCATTTGCATTTATCATATCATACCATAAACATCATACATCATATATCAAAGCATCCCTTTGCATATCATAAAACATGCATATATCATTTCATAAAAATCATATCGTCGTCATAACATCACAAGTGCATATCATACAGGAAAAAATTACTAAAAGAAAGATTGCATTACATGGATCTTATCATCCATTAAGTGCATAATATAGATTTGTTAGTCTAACATTGGCATAACATAACATTTTGCATACATCATAAAAAGTACATAAGAAAAGGCATTGAAAAAGAAGTGCATCCATAAACAATTACACTACATCATCACATAAGCATCATATAGTATCATCATCATAGCATCATAAGATAAAATCATGGAATCAAATATAGAAACAAGATCCATCTATAATGCATAAATTAGAATAGGACACATCATATTGGATAAATATCATCTCATCTCATATATCATCAAAATAAATGTACTATCATGTTACAAAGAATTAGATCAAATGTGTATCGAATGTATAAAATACAAATGCCCACTAGGCTATCAAAAATGATCCCTAAGGCACAAAAGAATCCTATCTCTGATCCAAATAAAGGCTAGCCTTGCTAGCTGATCCCCTTGCCACTTGCTCTTTCCCTGTGGTCCTCTGCAGGTTTGTGGCTCGTCCTCTATGAAAAGTCTAGGACTTGAGCTACTCTTGACATGGCCTGATAATAATGCATCCTATGGTAATCAGCCTCCTAGATGGCCTCCCTATATGGTCAAAGTGGTACCATGCTTTGGGAGGAGGATATATACATGATCTCTATCTATTGTTGTTTTCCTATCTTTGCTACTGCCTGCAGCTCTGCAACCTATCTCTGCTAGACCGCCTGGTCCCACTTTTCCCATAACTAATCCCTCTCAACCATAATTACATATATATGTTCCTGTAGCTAGAGAATTTGACCATCCTTGGGGTTTGGCTAAAGAGGTAGTTGCACAGGTGGCTGATCATGGTCCCCATCTCTGGGTGGTGTAAGAACCCTATACAACTAAGCCTATTTCTAATCCTACCTAGGGACATCTTTTCTCTATTGAGCTACTTGTGGATCTATCTATGGATAATCATATAGCCCCTTGTCTTGATCTTGATGATGTGGTGGTGGTCCACCTCCTCCTTGATCCTCATCTCTCCCTGTGTCCCCTCAGCCTCCCTAGCCTTGGCCTCATCCTACCCCTCTACCTCTGGCCTTGCGCTTTGAAGATGGTGCCCTTGGAACTATAAGTCTAAGAAGTGGCCTAAACCAATCCTAGTATGCCTATGTGATTCCCACATTAGCCTAACCCTAATCATATGGCCATGGCCTAGCCACTAGCTGCATGAAACTCTACACTACCTCATGTGTAGGTATGTATCAGCCCCATGAGCTCTAGCTAGTCGTACATACAAATATCATGACATACTAATTGTCTAGTTTGTCTTGTGGCTCCCTAAACTATCTCTGCACTCTACTTGGTAGGTACATCTCGAGCATCATGTGCTCCCTACCTTGCATTAGCCTATCCTAGTGAGTGAAGAAGATTTGTTGCACATCATCATACCATGCGGGTCATCCAAGATATGGCTGCCATATGAAAGCTCACATATCATCTAGAACTCTCCTCCAATGAGGAATATCAACCTATCCTGTGAATTTGAATGAAACACCTCCTCTATATTACCAAACAATTAGATCATCTAGCTCGATATCAACTAGAATGACTCTCGAGTGAAGCACAACGATGTGCTCCCAGGCCCAGATATTAAGGATTGTGACTCTAGCTCCAATAGCTTTGTCGTCAATGTATGCAAACTTATGTAAATCTCTATATAATGAGGCTAGCAAAATTTCCCCCCAAGCAAAGAATACTCATCTCCAAACCATGTGATCCCAAGTAAGCCCCCATCCAGGACTCAAGTATCAACTCCCTTGATCTAGTACAATGATATCCGATATGATAGTTGCAATAACTAATCGAAAGGGCACCATAGTGAGCCTATAATGGTCTAGCTCGATCTGGACCTCACAAAAGGCAAGATTGTCAAGACCCATAATGTCATAGTAGGCCTCCCTCCCATCATCCACATCATAAATCACATGCTTTCCATGGATGGGAAATCTTAGTATCTTCCACACATCCTCTAGTGTGACCATTGCCTCATTTGTTGAGAGGTGGAAAGAGGATGTCTCATTGTACCATCTCTTAGTGAGAGTTGTCATCATCCCTAAATGTGTCCTCATGGGTGGTACATCTCGAGGGATACTTCTGAAAATTAATCGAGACCTATGCTCACATGAATGAAGTATCATCAGCTCCTCCTACATCAGGAAAGCCACTGTGTTAAAATTCATCAAAATTCATGATCATGTCTTGTCTCAGCGTACCATGAAGCAACCTGTGCATTGTTGTTTGTGGCTGTGGTACAATTTGAAATTTTCAAACTATGCCACTAGGATCCTTTGGCCCTCAAACTCTGTCACAACATCATAGTTTGAGGTTTGGTCTAGTTTAGCATTAAACACTAATTTGCAAAGAATCTCATCGTGGCACTTTTTTCACATGCGATTCAATTTGGAGTTTGAACACTAATTCCAAACTCCACCATGACATCACTATTCATGACTACAATCTAATTTGAGGCCATGCAGAATTGAAAGAAACCTTCAAGTGGCTCTATATTGGACTGCTCCTAAAAGACCTAACTCCTAAGCTAATAAATGCACACAAAAATCAAAAAATGAGGCCGAGTCAAGTTGACTCACTGGTGCTCTTGTGCTAGGTAGCCTCTGGTGTGTGTGTACCCAATGCAAGATGTGTTGGGGAAGCTGTCATTGTGCCATCTCGTGAAGGGTTCAAAGCTCAAAAGTGTAAAATATCTAAAGAATAAATGTTGAAATGAATTGGAAGTGGCCCCTTGAGGCCTATTTAAGCCTAAAATTTAGGGTTTTCTTTAATCTTGTTTAGTTGTCCAGTTTGGATTTTGATTCCTCTAACCCATTTTTGCCTAATCGAGGGCCATTTTTCACCATTTTTTCATGTTTATCTCATTTTTTGACCTTCTAGAGCCTTTTTGGACCTATTGGGTACCTTGTCCTCTTTTTTCATGAGATCACTCAAAAAGTTGAAATTTTTGTCCTATCTCTTGAGGGGGCAGTAGTGGGGCAAAGTTTGAAATCAATTTTTTTTTTAATTTTGATCGAGACAATTTATTCTTTGAACCAATTTAACAAGTACTTTGCTTCAAAGAAGGGAAAAATTTAGACATGGAAAATATACCGATGCACTTGATCCTGATTCACTAACACCATTTCATCCTAAATTGCCTTCTCATCTTATCATCACTCTTTGTCCCTTAATTAAATAAATAATCATTTATCTGATTATGTCATTCTCTCTTGTTAATTAAATCAATCAATCTAATCTAATTAACCCTATTTCTCTATTTAATTAAATAGTTCACTTTATTTGATTAAATCTCTAAAGTCATCTTATTAAATTAAATAAATTAAACATTATTTGATTTAATCTAACATCATCCTCTTTAATTAAATAAATCAAAAGCTTTATTTAATTAATCTCTAAATCATAGTCTTATCATTTTTTATTTAAATCAACCCATAAATCTAAATCAGTTAGTCACATCATCTAATCCCTCATTAAATTAATTAACCCTTGATTAATTTAATCCTAGTCATCCTCATTTCTCTAGATTTTTCCACTTGCACATAAAAATACATTTAATAGATTTATTAAATCTCTATTTTCCTTCAACTTGGCATCTTTAGGGGAATATTCCTCCATGTTTGAAAATCCCTCCAAGTGGATTTATCCTTCCAACAAGACATTCATTCCCTCTTACATTTCCTTGTGCATTGAGACAAGTGGCATTTAATTCATTCTTTTTCCCTCTTGCATGTCATTTCACTATTTTCAAATTCCACCTAATTTCATTTATTGTGCACATTCATCAAAATGTGCTCAAGTTTCCTCCATTCACATATTGGCAAGTGCCACTTTCCCATTAGATGTTGAATGATCCCACATTCATCCATTTTGCTCATTCCTCCATCTTGTCTTTCTATAAATGGAAGGCTCATCCTTTGTTTTGATCATCCACAATTTGAGCAAACTTATTATACTCAATTTCATACTCAAACATATCCATTTTCATCCATTTTATCAAGTTTATAGCTAGGTTATTGTAGGTTTTCTTCATGGAGCTCAATTGAATCAATCACCAAGTGGATCATTGTTCATCAAATCATCTCAAGCTTGCATAGGAGTTGGGAAAGGGCCAATTTCCACATCAAATTTGCACCAACTCCCCCATGAGATCAAGATTTTTCTTTACATTAAATAAGATTTGATAGATTTTGTTTATGTTTGCTTTATGTTCTTCATCTCATTTCTTATTCTGTGTAATTTAAATGAATCTCATGGAGAATCTTGATTCTCACTTGTATTTGATCTAACATTGTGTTTAAAAAGAGTTGCAGGTTGTCAGTGATGAAGTGAAGTTTAGTCTTTTGGTGAGTTCAGTATTTTGTTTTTTAGAGTTTGTGGACTAAAGGGTTTCTTTATTATTATATCTATTTTTTCCACATTGAGTTTTAGAGATCTATGTAAAGATTTGATCAAGTTATGAATATTTGTATTCTGACAGTTTTTTTGTTACTTTAGTTGGTGTTCCTAAATGAAGATGATGCAAATTTCAGTACATTTAGTTATTTTGGATGCCTCTATGGTGATTCATGATGTTTTTGGATGTTTCTTGATTGTTCTCTATATGTGTTGTATGTCTGCATTCATCATTGTGCTCGCAATTCAAGATTTTCTCTTGTGTGTTCATGTTTTTCATGTTCTTGGCCAAAAGGTGTTTGTAGCGCGTTGTGGATCTTTAAGGAGTAATTAATTGAAGTTGTTGATGTTTTAGGATGTTATTTTTGGTCTTCACTATGTTATGGTTGACATTGGTTGATTTGTATGAATAATCTTTATTGTTTTGGGCTCACGGTTTATATTCTTTTTCCTATTTTGTTGAAGATGACTTATAGTGATGTAATTTTTTGTTGTAGATATATATAAGTGGTTGTTTTATCACTTGAAGGTATGAGAGTGGATGAGCGTGTGAAGTGTGCTAGTCCTATGTACAAATATTGTTCAGATCATATGAAGGTAGAGCCAAGTGTGAAGAAGAGTGAAGAAGTGTTTGTGAGCTTAATCGAAACTGTAATTAGGCATTAGTAAATGCTATTTTTCTTAGTTCAAATATGATGGATGTAATTAGAATCCTTTTGTAAGATAGCATGTCTTCCTTTTGTAATTGAGCAGTGAGATCTAGGTAGTGTTCTTGAATGCATGTGCATTCCCCATTCATATTTCTTTATACTTTTAATAGGGTATAATCTTGTGGACTGACCTCCACCATGATTTTTCCCCTAATAGGGTTTCCACCTAAAAATATTGGTGTTATGTTTATTTTTGATGTGTTGTTCATTTATTCTTTGATGGTTATTTATTAGATTTGAGAATAAGGTTAATAAGTTGAAACATTTTTAAATTATGTGACAACTAATTCACCCCCCCTCTTAGTTGTCTACCCTTGTGTTGCCAATAGTTGGTATTAGAGTAGGTTCCTTGGAAGAAGTTTAATAGATTGAGGTGATTTGGGATGGTGACTTATAAGAAGGATAGTCCTAGATTTGATGGAACAAATTACTCTTTGTGGAAGACTCAAATTGAGTGCCATCTAAGATGCATTGGTGAAGCTTACTGGAACATTACAAGTAATAGGTATGTAATTCCATAGAATGTTCCTACTACTACTACAAAGATTAGGGATGATGAGTATAATATCAAGGCTGAGGAGGAATTGTTGAGTGCTTTGATTGATACTAAGATGAAAAATGTGATGGATCTGAAGACTAATTATGAGATCTGGAAAAATTTGGAAAATTTGTATGAAGGTGATGCTAATGTGAAGATTGTTAAGCTACAAAGTCTGAAAGGGAAATATGAAATGTTGAGAATGGGTGATGATGAGAACATTACTACTTTCATGCAAAGAGTTAATGAACTTGTGTGTGGTATCAAATGTGTTGGTGGATAGTTGGACGAATCAGAGATTGTTTCTAAAGTGCATAGATCCTTTCCTACAAAGTCAAAGCTAGTGCTATTGAAGAGCTCTAGACTATAACAAATGTTACCAAAGATATGTTGATTGGTAAGATTACTAATTTTGAGTTGAGTGAATTTGGTGATGCCCTTCCTAAGGTAGAATTTGCATTCAATGCCACTACTTCTAGAAGAGACAAACAAAGATATGATCTAGGTGAAATTTCATCAAGAAATAAATTCAAGTATGAGGATGAAATGAAATAGATCGAAGAAGAAGAAAGAGAGCTAGAAGAGTTGGAAGCACTGATTATGAAAAGAGAAGAGAGAGGACAAGGTAACTATAAAGGGAAGTTTCCTATTAAATGCTTTTCTTGCAATAAGATAGGTCATTTTGCATCAAGGTGTCTGGAAAGAGCTTCTAAGCCAAGACATAACAAGCCTAAATTTCAAAAGAAGTGTTATTATGTTGCTGATGAAGGTGTGACAGAGGATGAATGGGTAATTATTTATATCAAGGAAAATAATCCCATGTCTACTAAATCTACTAGTTGTACAAATGTGGAGAAATCCCTAGCTACTCGAGTTGAAGAGAAATATGAATGGGTAATCAATAATGGATGTTCACATCATATGATAGGACATAAAATTAAGTTTTTGAGCATCATATGCATTTCTCTTGATGGTAAGCATAATACTAATGATGTCCTATATGTGGAAGGTTTGAAGCATAATATTTTAAGTGTTGGATAGATGGTTGATAAGGGATACAATCTTCAGTTCAAGGATGGAAAGTGAAAAATATTGGGAAATTCTAGAAATGTGATTACATCAAGTACAAAAACAAAAGGTAATATCTTTCACTTGAGTGCTTCTAGTAAAAGTTTCTTGATTTCTCAAGTTGATGAAAGTTGGTTGTGGCATAGGAGAATGCGTCATGTTAACTTTGATAATATTGTCAAGATAAGTTCTACTAAGGCTATGAGAGATCTTCCTAAGTTGATGAAACCTACTAATGCCATATGCAAGGAATGCTAGTTAGGAAAGAAAACTAGAATTTCATTTTGGAGCAAAAAACATAATTCAAATGGATTGTTGGAGCTTGTGCATACTAATTTTTGTGGTCCTTCTAGAGTCATCATTTTACAAGGATATAGGTACTTCATGTTGCTTATTGATTATTATTCAAGAATGATGTGGGATGCTTTCTTAACGGAGAAATCTAAAGCTCTAGAAAATTTCAAGATCTTTAAGGCTATGGTTTAAACATAGATAGGTTTGAAGATTAAATGTCTAAGATCAGATAGAGGTGGTAAATTCACCTTTGGCAAGTTTAATTCTTTTTGTGAAGAACATGGAATAAGGAGAGAATTATCTACATGGTGGACCCCTCAAAAAAATGGAGTTATGGAAAGGAAGTATCGGACATTTCAAGATGTTGCTAGAACTATGATGTTGTAAGGAAATGTCCCTCATATCTATTGGAGAGAAGCTGTGAGTACTGTTGTGTTCACACTTAACTAGGTACAAATAAAATGTGATACTAGTAAGACCCCTTTTGAGCTATGGACTGGTCATAATCCTTCTATTAGATATTTCAAGATCTTTGGAAGCAAATGTTATATGAAAAGAGATAAAGATATAGGAAAATTTGATGCTAGGAGTGATGAATGTATGTTTTTGGGTTATTCTACTAAAAGAAAGGGCTACTGATGCTACAATAAGAAATTGAAGAAAATGGTTGAAAGTACAATTTTCAAGGTTGATGAAGACATAGCTACACCATTCAAAACCTATGGATATGATTTTGATAATTAGAATGATAGTAAAAACAAAGGAAAGCAAGTTTAGACTTCAAATTAAGTTCAAATCATTCTGGTGAATAAAAAAGATCAAGAGGAAGGAGAAACTGGTGAAAGTGTAGAAGAGAGATTAGAAGAGCCTAAAATTCAAGAATGTCCTAAGACTTTGAGCTATGTAAGATTGAATTTTTTTAAAGATCAAATCATAGGTCATAAGAACAAAGGTGTTTTGACTAGGAGAAGAATTGCAGAAGAATATTGTTTAATTTCAAAGAATGAGCCTAACAATGTGAATGAAGAATGCAAAAATGAACATTAAGTTGAAGCAATGAAAGAGGAACTACAATAGATTGAAAAGAATGATACATGGATTCTTGTTCCCAAACCCAAGGATAAAAATGTAATTGGGGCTAAATGGATCTTTAGAAACAAACTCAATGAGAAAGGTCAAGTGTTTACAAACAAAGTGAGACTAGTATGTAAGGGATATTCAAAAATGGAAGGTATTGATTTTGAAGAGACCTTTGCCATTGTTGCTAGAATTGATGTTGTGAAATTGTTTCTTGCTTATGTTGCTTACAAATACTACAAGGTTTATCAAATGGATGTCATGTCAGCTTTTCTAAATGGTGAGTTGGAAGAAGAGGTGTATGTTGAGCAACCAGATGGATTTCAATTGACAAATCAGGGAAATATGGTTTTTCGATTCAAGAAAGCATTTTATGGAATCAAGCAAGCCCCTAGAGCATGGTATGCCAAATTGGATAAGTACTTGTTGAAGCTTGGATTTAACAAAGGTACTATTGATAGTAATCTATATTTCAAGATTGATCATAATAAAGACTTGATTGTGGAAGTATTTGTTGATGATATCATTTTTGGAGGAGCTAATAGCTTGCGCATGAAGTTTGTTGATGAGATGCAGAGTGAGTTTGAGATGTCAATGATAGGAGAGATGAAAATCTTTTTGCGATTGAAAATTACTTAGTTGGATAAAGGGATCTTTATATCTCAGTCCAAGTATGTGAAAGCATTGCTGAATAAATTTGGTATGAAAGATTCAAAGCCAGTTGGTACACCCATGGTGACTGGATGCAAGTTGACAATATATCATGATTATCAAAAGGAAAATTAGACTAGATATAGATCAATGATTGGTGGATTGCTTTATTTAACTCAAACTAGGCTTGATATCATGAATGTTGTATGTATTGTTGCAAGATTTCAAGCTGATCCTAAAGAATCTCATATGACTGCTATGAAGAGGATTTTCAAATACTTGAAGGGGACAATTGATTTTGGCCTGTGATATCCTAAAGATGATGATCTTACTTTGAGTACCTTTACTGATGTTCATTGGGTAAGAGATGTGAATGATAGGAAAAGTACTAGTGGTAGAGTATTTTTCTTAGGAAAGAAGTTGATTTCATGGTTGAGTAAGAAGCGGAATGCTATTTCTTTATCTACTATAGAGGAAAAATACATTCTTGATACTAATAATTGTACTCAAATATTATGGATGAAGTAGATGTTGAAAGATATAAGAGTTGTGTATGACGAGTCTATTGTTATATTTTGTGATAACTCAAGTGCTATTAACATTTCTAAGAATTTGGTGTTGCATTCAAAGACCAAGCATATATGAATTTTCACTTTTTGAGAGAGAAAGTAAGTGAAAAGGAAGTCAAATTAGAGTATGTGCCTACTAAGGAGCGGATTGAAAACATATTTACCAAGTTGTTTCCTAAGGATAATTTTGAGTGTCTCATAGGGAAGTTAGGGGTGATTAACCCTCCTAATCAGAACTAAGATGCATTGACTTGCATCAATCCATGCATTTCATGGTCATATTTTGATCTAGATTGATCTTGTGGTGGTTGCTAGTTAAGGGGAGTAATCAGATGTTCAGATATGTGGTTCAAATCTTGTATAGAAGAGATATTTGTCATTGTTGTCAAAGGGGGAGAAGAGTAGTGTGAAAAACTCTTTGGGAGAGAAGAACCTTGTGAGGAGAAGAGTTATGTAGATGAACTGAGGAGAGAAGAATCTAAACCTAAGGGGGAGTAACTATTATTGCAATGATGGTGATTTTAGAATCATGTGTTGCCATCAATGCTAAAGGGGGAGATTGTTGGATGTTGTGGTTGTGTTTCTGATATGTGGTTGTCATTAATGTCAACACTATTAGCATTAATGCATTAGAAGTTGTATATGTTGAGGATATTGAGAAAACTGTAATAAAAAGAGTTGTAGGTTGTTAGTGGTGAAGTGAAGTGAAGTTTTTGGGTGAGTTCAGTACATTTTTGTTCAAAATTTATGGGCTAAAGGGTTTCTTCTTGATTATATCTATTTTATCTATGTCAAGTTTTAGATATCCGCATAAAGATTTGATCAAGTTATGAAGATTTGTATTTTGATAGTTTTTATGTTACTTCAATTGGTATTCCTAAATGAAGATGATGTGATTTCAGTAAGTTCAATTATTATGGATGATTCTCTGGTGATTCATGATGTTTTTGTATGTCTCTAGATCATTCTCTATCTGTGTTGCACATCTGCATTGATCATTTTTCTCACGATCTGAGATTTTCTCTTCAGTGTTCATGTTTTTCATGTTCTTGGTCGACAAGGTGTTTGTAGTGTGTTGTGGATCTTTGAGGAGTAATTAATTGAAGTGGTTCATGTTTGAGGATGTTATTTTGGGTCTTTACTATGTTATGGCTGACCTTGGTTTATTCACATGAATAATATTTATTGTTTTGGGTTGACAATTTATATTCTTTTTACTATTTTGTTGAAGCTAACTTGTAGTGATGCAATTTCTTGTTGCGGATATATATAAGTGATTTTTTTATCATTTAAAGGTATGAGAGTGGATGAGTTTGTGAATCCTATGTGTGAATATTTTTTAGATCATACGAAGGAAGAGAAGAGTGTGAATAAGAGTGAAGAAGTATTCATCAGCTTAACCAGAACTATAATCAGGCATTAGCAGATGCTATTTTTCTCAGTTCAAATTTGATGGATGTAATTAGAATCTTTCTGTAAGATAGTGTGTCTTCCTTTTGTAATTGAGCAGTGAGCTCTAGGAAGTGTGCCTAAATTAATTTTTATTCCCCATTGATATTTCTTTATACTTTTAACAGGGTATAATCTTTTGGACTGACCTCCACCATGGTTTTTCCTCTAACAGGGTTTCCACATAAAAATTTTGGTGTTATGTGTGTTTCTTATGTGTTGTTCATTTATGCTTTCATGGTTATTGATCAGATTTGAGAATAAGGTTAATAAGTTGAATAAGTTTGAAATTATGTGACAATTGATTCACCCCCCCCACTCTCAGTTGTTTTCCCTTATGTTGCCAATAGATTGATGACAACACCAGCTTTGAAAAACCATCAACAACAAATGAAACTTACCTATTAATCATTCATACATTTCACACAAGAAAAATTATCTCTACCAATTTGTAAGTTATATGTAGATGCTATGATTTTTAGTGGTGTGTGCATGCTCCAAATTCCATCATGCTTACCAGTCATCATCTGGCTAAACACTCCTAGCTCAACCATGTTCTTTATCTTCAACCTATTTTTGCAATCACACACTTGCACTTGTAGATTTTCACCAGCAACCATTAAGCAATGCTCAAAATGAAAAGATTCATTTTCACATCATAAAATTCATCTTTCATATTCAATCATATGAATATAGGTACATTTCAAATGGAAATGAAATCTTAAATTTATCACAAGTCAAATTGCTAAATTCCATTTTTCATAAATATTTAAATAAATTAACATTTATTAAATGAATTTTTTTTTGAGTTGCGACATCCTTCCCCACTAGGAAGAGATATCATCCTAATGTCTTATCAAACAACAATAAATTATATATGTCTATTGCAAAATTCAATCACAACATTATTCAAGCCAAAATTTCATAACATGCCAAATCAAAATACAAGAACAATAGTATCTCAATGAACATTAAGAGTCTATCTAGAAATCAAATGAGGAAAGAAGCATTCTATTTCTTCTACATCCTCCCATGTAGCGCTATCCTTAGAATATTGGTCTTATTGAACCTTATATTAGACAATGTCTCTATTTCACAACTTGATGTTTCATCTATGTAGAATTCTAATGGGGTCCACTAGCACCACTCCTAGATCTTGCACATGTAAAGGATGCCAATCAAGTATATGAGATGCATTTGGACAATATGGATTAAGCAAGGAAACATGAAACACATTATGCAGTTGAGCTAGAGCAGGTGCTAGAGCAAGTCAGTATGCAATTGGGTTAGTCACTTCTAGCACATTGAAGTGACCCACATATCTAGGTACAAATTTGGAAGATTTTCCACAATTAATTAAGCTCTTGTGTGGCTTGACTCTTAAAAAGACCTTATCTCCCTTTGAGAACTGTCTAAAGGTTCTATTCTTGTTAGCATAGCTATTTTTTCTATCTGTCGCTTCCTTTAGTCTATACTTAATGAGTTTCATTTTCTCTTCCATTTCTTTAAGAATTTCAAGATCCACTATGATTGTGTCTTCTATCTTATCCAAACTAATGGGTGTACGATAATTTCACTTGTAAAGAGACTCAAAAGGTGTCATACCAAAGGATGCATGCAAAGAGTTATTGTATGCAAATTCTACTAATAGTAGATAATCTTCCCACTTATATTGTTGGTCCATGCCATATATGCATAGGAGATCTTCTACTACTCGATTGACTCTTTATATTTGATCATCAGTTTGAGGATGATATGTTGAACTAAAATTAAACTTAGTTCCCAAAGTTGCAATCAAAGCTGTCCAAATATCAATGTCATCTGAATATCTTTGTTGGATATGATAGTCTCTGTCACTCCATGCAAATGAAAGATCTCCTGGGAAAATTTCTTGGCCAAGGTCAATGATCCATCCTTAAAGTTCCATGGAATTAAATGTACCACCTTAGTTAACTTATCGACTACTACCAAGATGACATCATACCAATTTTTTCTTAATGGTAACCCTTGAATTAAGACCATATTGATCACCTACAACTTGTACGCAGGTATGTCATGAGGATAGAGAAGCATTGATGGATGCACATGTTTATCCTTGACTTGTTGACATTCCAAGCATCTAGTTACATATTCAACTACATCCTTCCTGAATTTAGACCAAAAATACAAAGATTTCAACTTTGCAATCATCTTGACAACTCCAAGGTGTCCTAAAGAGGGTGCATTACGGATTTCCTCTAATACCAAACTTTTGAGATCTATAGAATATAGAATATACATCCTCTTTTGGTATCTTAGGATTCCATATAATTCAATCTCATATACCCATCAAATCGATGATTTGAGGGATTCTCTTTTAGAGATTTATTTACTCTTCCATAGTGCTCATCTCCTTGCAAGTGTTGCATCACCTATTTCCTTAGATTAGATCAAATTGAGGTCATAGCTACCATATTTATTCTTCTACTAAGTGAATCAACTACTCTATTCTATTTTCCTTTAATGTAGTCAATTTTAAAGTCATAATCACTAAGGAACTCCAACCATCTTCTTTGACCTGCATTGAGATTTGGTTGGATGAAGATATATCTCAGTCCTAGATGATCTATTTTGAGCCCAAATGGCTTCCCCAATAGCTAATGCCTCCACATTTGTAAGGAATACACTATTGCAGCCAATTCCAAATCATGTAGTGCATAGTTCATTTCATGTTGTTTTAGCTTCCTTGACTCATATGCCACCACTTTCCCATCTTGCATTAATATTTCTCCTACACCATATCTCACAGAATCTATGATCACTATGAATTGGTCATTGGGATCTATTATAGTCAACACTAGGATTGTCATGAGCTTCTCCTTTATGAGTTGAAAATATTGCTCACACTTTTTTTTCCATTCAAACTTCTTCACTTTCCTCTAAAGAGATGTGATTGGGGCTATGATTTGAGAGAAACCTTGTACTTACTTTTTATAGTATCCCATAAGTCCCATAAAGCTCTAGACTTCTATCACACTATGAGGTGTTGGCCATTCTACTATTGCCTTTATCTTTTCAAAATCTATAGAGACCCCTTTTGCTGATATGATATGACCTAGGTAATGCACCCTATCCTAATAAAACAAGAACTTGGATATATTTACAACAAGATTATTCTCTCTCATAAATTGTAATACTATCCTCAAATACCTATCATGCTCCTTAATGGACTTGGAATAAATCAAAATGTCATCAATGAAGATCAATAAAAAATCATCTAGACAATCTTTGAACACACTATTCATGAGATTCATAAAATTTGTTGGTACATTAGTCAAACCAAAAGGTACCAATGTGAACTTGTAGTGTCAATACCAAGTTCAAAAATAAATCTTAGGAATTTCTACTTCTTTTATTCTCAATCGGTGATAACCAGATCAACAATCTATTTTAAAGAACATTGTTGCTCCCTTCATCTAGTCAAATAACTTATCAATCCTTGAGAGAGGATATCTATTAGTGATGGTCACCTTGTTCAACATCTGATAGTCAATACACAAATGCAAGGTTCCATCATTATTTTTATCAAAGATAACTAGTGCACCCCAAGGAAACACACTAGGTCAAATAAGCCCCTTGCTCAACAATTCTTGCAACTGGGCGTTCAATTCAAGTAACTTGGTGGTATTCATCCTATATCGGGCCTTAGATTGCAGTTTAGCTACTCGTACTAGATCAATAGAGATAAAATTCTCACTTAGGATTTAGCTTTTTGATTTCTTTAGGAAATACATCTCAGAACTCCTTGAGAATATGGTAATCATTCAAATAAGGCTTCATACTTTTAGGTTTTTTTGATGGTGTTTTTTGCACAGCAACAACTCAGACAAGATACAACTATCCTATCTTTCTTGAAAGAAAAATCTCTATCAACAAGCCTCAAGAGATAACCCCAAGGTCTCTAATGTCAGGTCATGACAATGCATAAACAACTTAGTGATAAATGTGAAAATGTTGGTAATCACAAAGGGACCTTACTACAAGCAAATATTGAATCCTTAAATTTATCAGATGTAATAATATGGTGATACTTCCAATCCTAAATCTAACTTGGATGATAAAATAAATAGAAAAATAGATAAGCTTTTAGAGAGATTCTTAAATTTATCACTAAACCTAAGATTAAAAATACAAATGATGAAACACTTGAAATGGACCAATCCCTCAAAAATTGATTTCTACTTCACCCAACTAAATTTGCAATCTTACATAAATAGTGCAATCTTCTAAGGCATTAAATATTTTTAGATCATGAAAATTCATTCAAGATGACCCTATTACAATCAAAATGAACAAACATCCACAATTGAACTAAGCATAGTGAATTTAAAGTCCAAGATAACTTTACAAAGCAACTAACAATCAACTAGCTGCGAAAAGTATGGACTAGAGATTGTTGCAACACATCGAGTATCAAATCATAAACACTATCAATTCTTCTAACATGAAACCTAACACATCTATAAAATAAACTTAAGCAACTTCCAAAGATAGAATAATAGAAACCATGCCAGATAAAACTCAACACAAGAAAGGCATCAAATCACAATGTCTACACTTGCATTAAATTACCCAAAGTAGCAACAATTCCAGTATTTTGTTACAACACTTTCTAGCTTGAAAATAAGACTAACTCCTAACTCTAACTCTTGCTATACTGCTTAGTTCGCTCCATAAAAAAATATCTAGCCCTTAAAAATGAGGCAAAATGCCATATTTATAGAAACCCCCCAAGATATGTCGGCCTAACTAGGGTTTACAATAATGAATGCCAACAAAATTTAGGAGGGAATCCAGCTACATGTGCCAACCTTGATTCCAATATTCTTCCAGCTAGCAAAGGAAAGTCCAATGCTACCATCCTCGTTTTAAATTCTTCATAATCCCACAATCCAACGTTTGTATTAGTTACCTCTTACTAGATGAAAGTAAGCTTTCTCTCAAGGATTCTACTCTTTATATCTATTTTTATTCTTTATGCCTCAGAAATAAAAGACCCCTCTTCACATAGATCCATTACTCTACCATTGGTTCCACTTGGCATTGCCTACTTGAGTCAGCCTGCATCCAACAAAGAAACCATAATAAAGATCACATGAAAACAAAGTTAATTAATCAAAAAAAGAATATTCAACCTCAATATAAGTCCCATGATAAGAATAACTCTCTAGAACCTCATAAGAATTGATCATATCAAAGTTTAGGTTTTTAGTCCTCCCACGGAATCTAGGCCAGAGAGGAACTTCAAAAAATTCCCAACCAAATGGATTTCAATGAAATACACAGAAGTTTCCAATAATAATTTAATCAAATATGATTAACTAAGAGGCAACATGACACATATTTAAATAACTCAAATTGATCATACAATGCATAATCACCAACTAATAAACCATGCTACCTATCGATTCTTCATTTTCAACAAAATTTCGAGGAATTCTAGCCAAGATGGAAATCTGCAAAAATAACAACAATCTATGAATTCTAGAAAAATTAATGGACAAAGGAAATATTAGGAAAATCCTAAGGGAATGAAAATTCGTGAAGCAGGAAAAACTCTGGATTATTGCACATTTTGGGAAAACGAAGAGAAAATGGAAAATCGGGAAATTCCAGCAATTAAGGAATTCTACAAAGACTTTGAAATATTGAATGTCAATGTTTTCTCATGATTCTACTCAAATTGATCAAACGAACATGAATTTGAGGACCTTGGGCCTGAAACTAGCTCGATTTGAACCTTCTATAGATTATCTTTAAATTTGAGGCTTATCATGAAGAAAATTGATAGGGATTGGTGATGTGCTAAGCCTAAAATCCTAAAAAAAATTCATGAATACACAAGACAAGCTTGGGCTCAACTTACTCAATTTCTAGGTTCTCAAAAATTTCCTTATGGCCTACACAAGTGAGCTACCTCATGGTGAAACTGAAAGACAAGCTCACAAAATCACTTGAGATCGTCAATCTAACAAAACCAAGCAACCCTAGCTTCAAGATGTTCAACACCCAAACATGCAAAAATTTAGACTCCAAGCATACTCAAGATGCCAAAGAATCATTTACATTCAACAATAAAAATAAAGGTCAATGATCACATACCATTGATGAAATGAAACTCGATTACAACAATGATAGGTGACAATCTTTAGTGCCCTAGAAAACAATAGATGACACCCAGGAAAATAACCACCAAATCAAAGAATTCACAAATTGAACATGCCAAATCCAACCAAGCACTCAAGATTAAGCACCTCAAATCAATAGAAAGAAAATGATAAAGAATTAATTTCACAAAACACCCCAAAATTGATTAAATACCTACTGCAAAAATTGTACAAATGAGCATTAATGTAGTCAACAAGACAACCCTGACCAAAACCCGAGAATCTGATAGGATGACAGATATTAAGAGAAATCCAAATAACACATAATTTTGTGAGGTCCCAAAATTTCTAGATCACAGTGTAAAGCAGTTAGCACCAGGGTTTCAGAGTATCTCGGGAATTCCGCCAAGAGAGGATTTTCCTGAGAATAGTGAAAACCCAAAATGAGTCTAAAACTTGAGATTTTCAATCAATATCACAGACGGACCACAAATGTAGGTAAGATAAAAATTCAAGATCATGCCAAAGCAAGGTAAATCCCTAAGATAAAAGGGCCAAAATACTAGGAATGAAAAAAAAAGAGGGTCCTTGCTTTCAGTGGGGCGTGTGTGCAAAAAAACTACACAACAAATGACAACTCTTGCTAGGAAAATTCTTGAGAGAATTTCAGTGAAAAACTAGAATCAAGAACCCAGAATCTTTGGTTTTAGTCCCTACATTAGGTCATCAATTTGGTAGAGTTTCAAAAATTAGAGATAAGAAAACCATTTTTGTACTAGGGTCAAAGTGTGTGCATATGGATTCATTCCCATTTTCCTTGGTTGCAATGAGGATAAAATTTGGTCTGACCAAGCTACATAAAGATTCTAACTCCAAAAGAAACTTGGATAGAGCCTCACTGCTAGTTAGGTATCCATAGCCTCGATGAGGTTATCGCTGTGATTCCCCCAAGCATAGCTCTATTGCCAACCAGGTGTACATAGCCCCAATAGAGATACTTGGATAACCCTGATAAGTTGAGTTCACCCTTTTGATTTTTCAATATATATTATTTTTCCATTTTTGGTATCTCTTTTCTTTTCACTTTTATTTCAATTTGTGAACAATGAAGTTCACACTCAGGGTTGAGAACCATAGTGGCACTGAAGCATAATATAATATTTTTCACCTAAGCAGACTTCAAAAGAACCTCTTGCAACCTTGGAATTTAAAAGATCTATGTAAAATGTAAGACCAAAATAGATTCCATATTTAACTTAATCCCCTGGCTTATCCACTCAAAACATTTAATACAGATGACACCAAATAGATGACTTTCACCAACTGACTCTTAAAAAAAGATTGAATTTTGTAAAAGAAATATTCAGAATAGTCTTGAATAATAATATGATTTCCATGCAGGTGCAACACACCTAGAAGAAAACAAGAAAACCCCCAAATAAAGAGTGGATAAGTAGCAAAAAAAACTAAAAGAAAACCTAAACTAACCAAGAATAATAAAAAAACAAAACAAAGCAGAAAGGGAAACCTACTCTAGCCAAAGCAAAGCAAAGCAAACAGAGAGGAAACCTATTCTAACTATGTACAAGGAAAGAGTTGTAAATAGCTCAAGACTAGAAGTAATGCTTCAAGTACTTCCCATTCACAAGCAGTGAGATATCGTCCCTAGTGAGGGTTTTCAAATGAAAAGCATTGTCTCCCAGGATCTTTGAAATCTAATATGGGCCAAGCCAAAGTTTGTCAAATTTACTATGCTCCCCCTTACAGTCACGGGCTTTATCCCAGTAGAGAACCAGGTCAGACATTCTAAATTATTTTACCTTGGCTCTCCTATCAAACAATATTTTGACTACACCCTGATGTTTGGCAAAGTTTTCAAGGGCTTCGTCTCTTTTCTCTTCAAGGTGTAACATCTCAGCAAGTTTGGCTTCTCGTTTATCCCCTTCATCATAATATTCATTAATTAATTGTAGTGTGGGGATTTTAGTTAAATGGGAAACATAGGTTCTAGCCCATAAACTAGATGGTAAGAGGATGTTCCTATGACAGTCTTGTGTGATATACCCAGAGAGCAAACTAAAGCTAGGTATGCCAGTCCTTAGGATTTCTTTCTAACAACTTGCAAATAATAGTTAGGAGATTCTTATTGGATGACTCAGCCAAACCATTACCCTGAGGGTAATAATTGGATGCAAAATTTATTAAGATCCCATGATCAAAGGACCAATTAGAAAACTTCAATGATGAAAATGCAGGACCATTATCACAAACTAAAGATAAAGGACATCTAGAGTGATTAATAATACCTAATTCAATGAAATTGATTGCCACTTCAGAAGTACATTGTTTGCATGCAAGATTCTTAGTCCATCTCATGAAATAATCAGTAACAGTAAGAATATACCTGTGACCTACAGAGGAAGGTGGATTGATTGGACCTATAAATTCCATTCCCCACTGTGCAAAAGGTTTTACCTCAAAGACTAGTTGAAGTGGGAGTGTTGCATACTTCTCTCTGGTTGTTGCAGTTTGACACACATGGAAAGTTCTAACATGATTGTGTGTGTCCTTGAATAATGTGGGCCAATAATAACCATCTCTCAAAATCTGATTTGTAGTGGACAATGTAGATCCATGGCTAGTAACATATCTGTCATTAAATTTTGTCATGACCCTTTCAGCCTCCTACTGCCCCAAACATCTTAAATATACACCTTCATGGTTCCTTTTGTATAAGATAGTTCCCTTCAACATGAAATTTTCACTCTTCAAGTGCAATTATCTTCTCTGTACAATGTTGAGATGATTAGGACACTGTTGATTCAATAGATAGTGAATGATATCATCATACCAATCCCCTGGAGAAACATCTTCAAGGTTGTAATGTTGGGCTACAATATCAGGGCCCATTTCTGCCATTGTTCTCATAAGTCCTTGACCTCTTACCAACTTCATGGGTTGAATCTCAATATCATACTCCTGTAACATGGTCACCCACTTTGCTTGGTTTTCTCCAAGCTCATTTTGCATCAACAACAACTTGACTATAGGATCAAGAATTATTAAAAAGGCTTTGTTCCTAAGAATATAATGCCTACATTTCTTCACAGCTCTGACCAAGGAATAGGCTTGTTTCTCCACACTTGGATACCTTATTTCGGTGTCTTTCAATAGTGTTCTCATAAATGTTATGGGGTGTTCATTCCCTTGATCAAACTTTTGGGTCAACATGCCAGCACAAGAGTGGTTAGAAGCAAATGAATATATGTAAAATGGCTTCTCATAATCAGGGCTCACCAAAACTGGAGCTTCAGCAATAGCCCTTTTAATTTCTGAAAATACTTCCTTAGATTTTGTACTACATTCAAATTTGGCTTCTTGCTTCAACATCACATTCAATGGCTTGACTATTTTAACAAATCCTGTGATAAACTTCCTTACAAAATTAATTTTTCCAAAGAATGAATTCATCTCCTTCTTCCTAACTAGTGGTTGAATCTTAAGTATGGATTCCACTCGTTCAGGTTCAATAGCAATGCCTTTCTATGAAATAAAATATCCCAACAATTTTCCTTTAGTAACTCCAAAGATACACTTCTTTGGATTAAGAGATATGCCAAATTCTCTACACCTCTGAAACACTTTGCATAAATCAACTATGTGATCACCTCTCTTTTTAGAAAATACTATCAAATCATCCATATAAATAATTATACATTTACTAATTATATCCTTAAAAGAAATATCCATAGCTCTCTGGAATGTAGCTCCTGCATTGATCAAACTAAAAGGCATCCTCCTATAAGTGAAAGTACTCTAGTTTGTGATGAAAGAAGTTTTATGCCTATCTTCATATTGTACGATAACTTGATTGTACCCAGAGTAGCCATCCAAAAAATACATCATTTGAGAGCCATTGACAATCTGAAGTACTTCATCTATTGAGGGTACTAGATAATTGTCCTTTTCTGATGCTCTATTAAGGTTCCTAAAATCCAGACATAGTCTGATTTCACCATTATTTTTTCTCACAGGAACTAGGTTTGCAACCTAGGTTGAATGTCTAACTAGGAATATGATTCTAGTAGACAGCAGCTTCTGCACTTCCTTTTAAAGTATGGGCTCCAGCAAGGCATTAATTGGTCCTTGCTTCTGCCTGAAGGGCCTTACTCCTAGTTTCAAAGGGATAGTGTGAGTTATAATTGATGTGTCATATGTCTTCAGGTCTTCATAACTCCATGCTATCACATCCTGATATGTATGTAATGCATCAATTATTCCTTTCCTCTCCTCTAGGGTACATACTTTGCCAATGAAGAAATTATTGATATCATCTTGAGTTCCCATATTGTATGTTTCACATTGTCCATTGATGGACTCTTTCTTAGCATCTTGTTCTTGTTCTCTGACCTTATCTAGATCAAAGATTCTTTCTAGCTGCACCATTCCTTTGGGAATAGTATTAGTTTTTTAGATTAATCGCCCCTTCCAAATTCATCTCTACTTCTTGGGGTTCAGTTTCATCAATAATCTAAGAAGCAAAGACATCTGAACTTGTGATAAAATCCAAAATATTCTTATCATCTTCAAATACCTATAAATTGGTAACATTGCTAGGTATCGAAGGCACCGGGGTCAATTCCACTATAAATTTCATCAACCAAGAAAGAGAGAAAGGTTGTAATGTACATGCTTCCTAGACAAGAGAATCCATTTTCTAGTTTTTATTATGTGGTATCAACTGAATGTTGAAGTAATCAAATCCTTCAATAAGGTCCCATACTCTATTCCTATAATTGGTCATCCTCTTGTAATGACACGAGTACTACCTCCTAACTTGCTAAACTACTAACTCAAAATTCCCAAAGACTTGTAAAATCTTGACTTTTTTCTTTAGTTCCATGAGAAACCCATGAATCAAAGCCTCATATTCTACTACATTATTAGTACAGTAAAACTGAAGTCTATGAGTAGCAAAGAAATTTTTACCTTTCAGAATGATCAACTCAAATCTTTCCCTAGCTCCTTATGTTGATTTAGATCCGTTAAATCTTAAGGTCCAACAACTAGCACTTGCAGGCTTCCTTGCTGATCTCTTGCACTATTACTACTAGAGGGCTCCTTAGATAGCATCACTTTCTTCCCTCTAAGATCCTCTTGAATATTCTAAATATTGATTTTGACTACTAGAATAAGGTTGATACATTTCTGCACTTTTTTCTACTGTAGTCTGGCACAAGTAACAATCTAGTTTAGAGTGGTAGGCGTTATGAACTCTACACCAATTTGGAAAAATTAATTCTCCAAGATTCATTTCCCTACCCAACTAAATCTGATCTTCAATTCATTTCTGAATGAATTCTTGTAAATTATCCAACAAGATGAGTTGATGATCTTCAAGAATGTCTTCACTAGCAGGTTCCACTAGAGCTCCCATACCACTAGATTCAACTATGATACGCATAGGTGTATCATGTAGCATAAGGATTTATTCCACATCATATTCCTCAAAGGGGGTTGCAAGGACATAATTACCCATACTTACCTTAGATATCAGTATCTCATTTGAAGTATTATGATATTCTGTGATCATATATTTCATCTTGGGCTCCCTTTCAATTCTGATTTGATTTGGTACTCCCTTCTAGGGAAGCCAAATATGAGAGTGATCAGTTGATACATATTCATTTAGAGCCCTAGTAAAGTCTCTTCCCAAAATCAGACCATAAGTATCAACTGTATTTGCCACTTGTATATTAAGAACTTGTTGAATTCTAGGGTCAAAGGCAACCTACATATGAATCATGTTCAATTCCCCTACAAGATTAACCTTAGTTCTATCCAATTGAGTAAATTCATTTTGAGAATTATTAGGAGTAATACCCAAGGCTCTATAGACACCAAAAGGCATTATGTTGGTAGCAGCACCTAAATCCAACAAACAATTGTGCAAGTTTTTACCAAATAGAAGAACAAAGATCAGAAATGGAGTGTCCATTTTCCCCTAGAACAGAGTCAAGGGAGTATCCACCTGAGCAACTTGAATTCTATCTTTCTCTTTCCCTTTATCTCTAGATAGTATGTGAACCTGATTCTGAATCTAATTTTTCCCTTTTACTACTTGAGAATTGGATGCTTTATTAACACTCTCACCAACTGATTTATCTTGTGATATTGAATTTGCATTGTAAGCTCCTAGAACTACATTTCTAATAGTTGGAACTCTCAATAATTCAAATTTAGAGAGACTTACCTTTAGCTTCTTGAGTTCTTCTAAAACATATATGGCTAGTTCTTCCACACTCAGATCAGTAGGGGCCTCTTTGGGACATTCCACCACCCTATCCTTGTTTGCTCCAATACTCTTTCCTTTTGATGGATCAACTTGTGTTTGTCCTTCCTTTGATAGGTACTATTTAGGCACATGAGGATATGGTGGATTATTATTGGCATTGGGATCAGGAGGTGTGGTGAAGTTGTTTGTAGGAATAGAGGTGGTGAAGGGGTCTCCAGCCTCTGGACACCTATGTAGCAAGTCCTTCAGATCATATTTTTTAATAGACTATTGGAATGTCTATACCTCTTCAATATAAACTTCTTCTTCATCCATGGGACCATTTTCATTCACCGAATTTTCATTGAACAACTGTGTAATCTCATCTTCATTGCACACCTGATTTTCCTTTTCTTAAAGTTGGTTTGATTCTTCTTCAGGCACATTCTCCTTGCTCTATGGAAAAGGAGCATGATTTAGCACCAACAAAAATGAATTATAAGGAGTAGATGGCACCATCTCCTAACTAATTGAATTATTCTCCACCTCATACTGGAAGATTGAAGTTGTTGTCTGAAATTCTGGACAGTCTAATTTGGAATGATAACTTGTTTTATGGAGCCTACACCATCCTGATAAAGAAGCCTCAGCTAGATATACACCACTTGAATGATTTTCTTGATTAGTTGGTTGATTTAATGGGCTAGGCACACCTCCATTTTTGGGCCTTGTATTCCAATTTTTTTTCTATCTAGGTGGTTGTATCCTTTCAAACCCTTGTCCACTAGCTTGCCCTCTATCAAAATTTTGGCCTGAAGGTTATCCTTTATCATAATTTTGTCCTCTTTCATTATTATATCCTCTTTTAGGATGTTGAGCTTGTTCAAAATGTTGTCCTTGTTGAATTTCCAATATCATATCTAACAATATGGCAATACTTCCAATCCTAAATCTAACCTGGATGATAAAAGAAATAGAAAAAGAGATAAGGTTTTAGAGAGATTCTTAAATTTATCACTAAACCTAAGATTAACAATGCAAATTATGAAACACTTGAAATGGACCAATCCCTCAAAAATTGATTTCTGCTTGACCCAAATAAATTTGCAATCTTACAGAAATAGTACAATCTTCTAAGGAATTAAATATTTTTAGATCATGAAAATTCATTCAAGACGAACCTATTACAATAGAAATAAAATAACATCCACAACTGAACTAAGCACGGTGAATTTAAAGTCCGAGATAACTTTACAAAGCAACTAACAATCAACTAGCTGCGAAAAGTATGGACTAGAGATTGCTGCAACACCTCAAGTATCAAATCATAAACACTATCAATTCTTCTAACATTAAACCTAACACATATATCAAATAAACTTAAGCAACTTCCAAAGATAGAATAATAGAAACCATGCCAGATAAAACTCAACACAATAAAGGAACCAAATCACAATGTCTTCACTTGCATTAAATTACCCAAAGTAGCAACAATTATAGTATTTTGTTACAACACTTTCTTTTTTGAAAATAATACTAATTCCTAACTCTAACTCTTGCTATATTGCTTAGTTTTCTCCAGAAAAAACTATCTAGCCCTTATAAATGAGGAAAAATGCCATATTTATAGAAATCCCCCAAGATATGTTGGCCTAACTAGGGTTTACAATAATGAATGGCCACAAAACAAGTCAGCCAAGAGGAATTCAAAATAAATAAAATATGCATTAAATGCATGTACTCCATCTAGGTCAGTCTAATATTTCCAATCTAATTTGGATCAATGCATGTGAAGGAGAAAGGAAATAATGGGGAAGCACAAGTTCCAATGTAGCATTGCTTTAACTACTTCCCCCTTTATCCTTAGCACACCATCTTATCCTGTACCATCAAAAATACCTTGTCCAAGTCGGCCATAGGAGGTATAGGAAAAATATTAACTCTCCTCTCAATGGAATTGATATCATCTCTTGACGATTTTACCATTTTATCCCAATCGACCTTACTAGTTTGATATTTATCAATCATGGCAATGTAATTAGTTGCATCATCCAACTAATGTTCAGTGACTGGGCTCTCATTGACTTGAGAATACACATCAACTACACCAAGCTAAGATTTTTTGGCACAAATCTCTTTCCCCCTATCATCACCTCAAAAAAGGAAATGCACTTGTTGTAGATTTTGGTCAAGGTGTCCTCAATTTGTTTCCCCTATTTATACACCTTCTTTAAGACTTTTTTCCTTATTTACAAAACTTCAAACCACTCCCAAGGTTTTGTAGCTTTGGAGGAAGGAGAAATTCCATCACTTACTAATTTTTCCTCAGTATATTCCATGATGGTTTTAATCTTTTGCAATAGGAGATCCACATCTTCCTTGGGGACCAACTATCCTTTGTGTACCCTTGTCATAGTGCCTAGCACACTCGAGCGCCAACTCATATCATTGCACTGTAGGAGGGAATCCAGCCACATGTGCCAACCCTGATTCCAATATTCTTCTAGCCAGCAAAGGAAGATCATGTGCTTCCATCCTCATTTTAAATTCTTTATAATCCCACAATCCAACATTTGTATCAGTTACCTCTCACTAGACGGAATCCAGCTTGCTCTCAGGGATTCTTCTCTTTATATCCATTTTTATTCTTTCTACCTCAGAAATAGAAGACCCCTCTACACCTGGATCCATTACTCTACCTTTGGTTCCACTTGTCACTGCCTTACTTGATTCAACCTGCACCCAACAAAGAGACCATAATAAATATCACATGAAACCCAAGTTAATTAATCAAAAATAAGATATTCAAACTCAATAAAGTCCCATGATAAGAAAAACTATCTAAAACCTCATAAGAATTAATCATATCAAAGTTCAGGTTTTTAGTCCTCCTATAGAATCTAGGATGGAGAGGAACTTTGGAAAGTTCTCAACCAGATGGATTTGAGTGAAATAAACACAACTAGCTTCCAATAATCATTTAATCAACTATCATTAACTAAGAGGCAACATGACACATCTTTAAATAACTCAAATTTATCATACAAGGCGTAATCACGAACTAGTAAACCATGTTACCTCTTGGTTCTTCATTTTGAGCAAAATTGTAGGGAATTCCACCCAAGACAAAAAAACCACAAAAATAACAACTATCTATGAATTTTGGGAAAATGAAGGGACAAAGGAAATTTTGGGAAAATCTTGAGGGAATAAAAATCTGTGAAGCAGGAAAAACTCCATATTATTGCACATTTTGAGAAAACGAAGAGAAAATGGAAAATCGGGGAATTCTGGCAGTTAAGGAATTCTGCAAAGACTTTGAAATACTGAATGTCAACATTTTCTCATTAATTTACTCAAATTGATTGAACAATCATGAATTTGAGGACTTGTGGCCTGAAACTAGCTTGATTGGAACCTCCTATAGATTATCTTTAAATTCGAGACTTATCTTGAAGAAAATGGATAGGGATTGGTGATTCCCTAAGCCCAAAACCTAAATTTCTCCATGAATACACAAGACAATCTTGGGCTTAGCTTACTCAATTGCTAGGTTCTCAAACACTTCCTTATGGCCTACACAAGCGAGCTACCTCATGATGAAAATAAAAGACAAGCTCACAAACTCACTTGAGATCGTTAATCTAACAAAACCAATCAACCATAGCTTTAAGATGTTCAATAGCCAAACATGCAAAAATTTAGACTCCAAGCATACTCAAGAAGCCAAATAATCATTTACATTCAACAATCAAAAGCAAGGGAAATGATTACATACCATTGATGAAGTGAAACTCAATTACAAAAATGACAAGTGACAATCTTTAGCACCTTAGCAAACAACTGATGACACCTAGGAAAATCACCACCAAATCCAAGAATTCACTAATCGAACATGCCAAATCTAGCCAAGCACTCAAGATTAAGAACCTCAAATCAATAGAAAGAAAATGATAAATAATTAATGTCACAAAACTCCCCAAAATCGATTAAATACATGTCATAGAAACTGTACAAATGAGCATTAATGTAGTCAACAAGACAACCTTGACCAAAACCTAGGAATTTGATAGGACAATGAATATTCAAAGAAATCCAACCAACACAGAATTCTTTGAGGTCCCAAAATTTTTGGATCACAGTGCAAAGCAGTTAGCACCAAGTCTTCATAGTATCCAGGGAATTCCACCAAGAGAGGATTTTCCTAAGAACAAATAAAAACCTAAAATGAGTCAGAAACTTGAGATTTTCAATCAATATCACAAAGGGACCACCAATGTAGGTAACATAAACATTCAAGATCATGCCAAGGCAAGGTAAATCCCCAAGATCAAAGGGCCAAAATACCAGGAATGAAAGCAAAAGAGGTTCCCTGCTTTCAGTGGGGCGTGTGTGCGAAAAAATTGCAAAATAGTTTTTCTAACATAAACTGCATATATGGTACAACCCTTCCTTTGAGCTCTCTTAAGTTGCATAGTTGAAATCTTCCTAAAATTTAGTGGCCTCTATAACCCATGTGCCTCAAATGGGTTCCCATTGTCACCCAAACAACTACCAATTTTGTCCTCATAGTTAACAATGGACTTGTGCTCTGTCAACCAATTAATTCCCAAGATTACATCATAGGTGTAAGATAGGAAAATATAATAGAAATGATTAACATGACAACCACAACACTAATCCAAGATAAAAATCTAATCATAACAAGAGAGAACAATAAAATGAAAGGAGTAAAATTAAAGCCATAGAACAAATCACTCCCCATGTTTGAAGTTGGATCACCTCCCTTGTCTCTCCTCAAACAACCTTTGCAAGTTTTCCCTCAGTTCGTTGTGTGTGTATGCTGGTACCTACAAAAAATAAGCTTGAAAATTGAAGATATGTGGTTGTTAAATTGAAAATGGAGAAGACTTCTATTATAGAAATTCATTCAAACAAATGGATGAGATCAAGCTTCTAGAAAGATTCTTAGATCGATAGTTGAGGATGCATGCACCAAAAAGTAGTGGGCTAGAGACAACTATGAAATGGACGGTTGAGATCAAAAAGATACTACAGGCAGTCAATAGCTAAGATTCAAAAATGAGAGAGTGGAGGGGGATGATGGAGGAATTAAAAATTAAAATAATTTAATTCATGAGAAAAGAATCTTTGACCAAGTGGAGGATAAATAATTTATTTAAATTTTTTATTTGTGGAATAGGGAGAAAATGGGCATTTAATTAAAATGATTTAATGCAACCAATTTAATTAAATAAAGGGTAAATTGAGAAGGATTAAATAATTAACTTAGGTTAATTAATTAATAGGGGATAAGTAACAAAAGAAAATTAAATAATTTTAATAATTATTTAACCATAGAAGAAATAAAGAACATTGAATAGATAAATAACTATAAATAATTGTTTAACTATAGATGAATGATGTGAAATTAATAATTAAATGAATAATAATTCATTTAATCACAAAGAGAAAGAAAATGTTAGTGATGTAATTTAAAAGATGATTTATTTAATTGATCATAAGAGAATATAGATCAAGAAATGAATTAATTAAATAATTAAAATTATTTAATTAACAAAGGAACACAATCAAAAGGAAAATAATAAAAAAATTTAATTATTTAATTATACAAAGAAGAAGACCAAGATAATGGAAAAATGACACTCGTAGACCAAGAAATTTTTTAGTGTCTACATTTTTCCCCTCTTTGACGTAATGCAGTTCATCGCGTTGTGTCAAAGAAATTTAGTTGCCCCAGTGAAAGTAGGGTCAACTCATGCCCCATGGGGAGAATTTTGCAAATTTTAAAAAAAAATCAAACAAATTGGAAAATTGTTCTAATAGGTCAATTTGATAGCCAAGAGTTCAATAGTGGTGGAAAATTGAATTTTGAGGTCATTTAGGGGGTCAAATTTAGGTTCAAAGTGTCCAAAAAGTGCTCCTAGTATATTTATCAAGTGAAAACCCTAATTTTTTTCCTATAAATATGCTCTTGATTAAGAAAATTGGTCATTTGTGCATTCCAAATTTAGGAGTTTTACGAGCTCTAAGAGAGAGAAGCTGAGAATATGTTTCAAGTTCCACACTTCACACATTGAGGCTACTATATCTACACTTTCTATTGATCTAAGGGAGAGCTTGCCCTGGTATGTACTCCAAACCTCCTTTGTGATTTTTTTATTTTTCATGCATTTTTAGGTAGGAAAAATTTAGTAGGAATTGCATTGCACAATGTTTGATGCAATTGTGTGCACAAACAACACAAGTGACTATGGTTCACCACAATTGCCTCATCATGAAAAAATTGCTAGGTTATAGGGGAGGGGAAGTCGCAGTGCAACGCATTTGAAATGGTGTGTTGCATTTGATTTTTGAGTCACAAATGTGACAAAAAATGACACAATTGATATAAAACATGACCTTTACAAAGGGGAATGACAGGGGTATGCTAAAAACATTGGTGAAGCGGTGGAACTGTGAAACTTTCACTTTCCATCTACTGACTAAGGAGGAAACTATGACCCTAGAGGACATGTACAAGATTTTGTGATTGCCTATTCATGGGAAGCAAGTGAGATATGATCTCATTTGAGGATTGTAGGTGATTTATGACTACTATGATTATGAGGATGAGTCAGAGCTCAATATGTAAGGTTACAATATTAGATGGGAAATCATGGCAGAGAGATATTATAGGTTTGACTATGCTCTATGCACATTGATTGTCAATATTATCATTCTAGATTATAGGGGTCATGGGTTTCCAATGGGATGGGGAAAGGTATTGGTAGGGATGGTACAAGATGAGACAATGTATGCTTGGGGACCATGTCTATTAGGTTTGCTATACTCCCAACTTCATGATATCATATACCGATGGGTATAGAGCATGAGTTGTGGTGTGACACTACTTATGGTATGGGAGTGGGAGCACAAAGTAGTGTTTCAACCACCAATGTGATGATAGTTGGGAGTTGGTACTCCATATGTATATCTATGTGGTGGTACAGTGACTCAAACCCACGTAAGTGACATAGGATATTGGAGACATAGGATTGATACATTGGCGAGCTTTGTCTAGAGACTATACCTGTAGGATTGTGATTTGTGGGTTGACAAGGATGAGCATTTACTATGGTGCCGACAACCCAAGTACTTGATTGGTCGAACCATACAGTCACAACATATTATAGAGATGTATCTTCCAGAGCAAGTTTGGATGTAGTTCATAGAGAGATTGGGTGTACCAATAGGGACAATAGAGTTTTCACATTCCTCATGGTAGTTTCATCCATGGGGATAGGTAATACTAGTCACTACAAATAAGCAACATATTGATGCACTATAACTAGTGCAATGGGCCTGGAGAGGGGGTAGCAGATCCAAGCACAACTCCTAAGTATGATGTATGGTGGTAGACCCATAAACCATATCCATATATAGATCTAGAGTAGCCAATTCCTGTATATCACAAAGGAAGGGGCCCAAGAGGCTAGAGGGGTGATAGGGGATGGAGGGGTGGAGGGAGAGGAGATGGGGGAGATGATGGAGGGGATAGTCAAGGAGGCCGAGGAAGGAGGAGGAGAGATAGAAGACATGTGGTGAGACATTTATCACTAATCTATGAGGAGGATGAGGAGGATTATCCAGAGGAGAGGGTGGTTAGGGAGATGGTGGTGGAGGGAGATTAGCATGCAAAGATATCAGTGGTGGAGGTAGGACACTAGGAGGTGGAGATGATGGAGGTAGAAATGGAGGAGCATGTAAAAGAGAGATGAGAGGAGGAGCATGTAGAGGATCTGGTGATGGGAGCAGTTGAGAGAGTCCTTTAAGAGAGGATTGTGGCAGGAGTCAATGTAGAGGAGGGATTAGATGAATTAGGGGTGATAGTGAGTGATAGGACAATGGATCAAAGGATAGCCACCCTATAGGCTCAAGTACAAGCCTTAGATGTAGATGTGGGGATACTCATGGATGAGTGAGATGGCCTGAATGCCAAGTGAGACACCCTTCAAATAGAGAAGGACCTCATAGTAATTAGTAAACAATAGAAAAAAATACAGGATGCTAGATTTTGTAGCTATATGTAGTGGGTTGGTGGTGGATGTTGTGTGACAGTTAGCTAGATCTAGCATGGGATTGCAATATTATAAAGACTTATATGAGAGAGTAGTGCCACTTGAGAGGAGAGATCTAAGTTTCATAAAGGTTCAAAGCTAATCACATGGTATGTCACAAAGTAGATATCACAACCGACATTCCCATAGCAGGTCATAGAGTGGTGAGACATCAAGTCCGAGATGGTCCACTCCATATGAGAGGCTAGCCAATTTAGAGCACAAGTATCCAAGCTTGCCATAGTGAGAGGATAAGGATGCATCAGGGTTGGGAGAGTAGGGTAGCTTAGGGTAGGACTCATTTTAACATTATGTATTATGACATTTTTTTATCATCAAGGTTGCAAGCTCCATTTTATTATATATGAGACATCTTGACATTATACAATAACACATTTTTGAGTGATATATGATATCATTTTTGGTGGTTATTTATGATATGTAGTCCTATGTGATTATGCTTTATGATTATGAATATGCTATGGATGTTCATGCTTTTATGATGTTTATTTATGCACTCTATATGATCATGTGATTTTGTGATATGATGGATGACTATGCATTTCTAATATTTTTATGCATTTGATATGATTATGCAATGATGTTATATGCGTTAATGTAGTACTGATGACCTAATTTTATGATGTGATATGATTTGTGGATGCAATTAATGTTATGGGATATGTTATCTATGGATCATGCATGTAATGATTTATAATTTTTAATGTGAATGCAAAATATTTTGTATGATATGATATGATTATGAAAAAAATATTGAGGCAATATATATGAAATGTGATAAATGGGAATGGATTATGAGTATAATGCAAAATGTGATGACATACTTACTATTTTATGATGCTATGAAATGATAATGCACTCTATTTTTTGTGTATTTTCTCATGCAAATATATGTGACTTATCATGATGATGTCTATAATTATGATGATTTTCATAATGTTTCTTAACATGATTATGTATGTAGATTGTTTTTGTGTATCATAGGACATTGTCAAGATACAAATAGAAGAAATGTTAGCATGGAAGAGATAGGTGTTAGCATGGAGAAAGGCAAAGAAAATTTGAAGTTAGGTGGGAAATGATAAGGGACGGACATTCATGCTTTTATGTTTATCATCATTGGGCATCAAAATTGTCACAAATGGAACATAAAAACCATGGTATGACATATAACAAAGTGTGTAAGGTGACCATTTATGAGAGACAAGTAGTCAAAAGAAAATACCAAAAGAAAAGGAGTGCCTTGGCTGATACTAAGGACCCAATTGTCCCAAGATTTTTTCCAAGAAAAACTGCAAACAACAAGAAAAGAAAAGAGATCATGATCCATTATCACCCCTCTAAATCCATGATAGGACATCCTCGAGGTAGCTAGTAACATGACCAAAAACCAATAAAAAAGATAAGCCAAACTCATACCAACAAAGCTTTTACCAAAGAGAAAATGTTTAGTGATAGGATTGACAAGATTGATTGATTTGATTAGATTGACTAAATTAACCATTGATTATGCCTAATTTCAGGAAGGACGTATCCTATTTAAGGCAGATGATTGAGATGACAGATTGATTGATTGTTTGACCAAAGTTGATTGATAGATTGAAAAGGTTGATTAATTGATTTGACTAATTATGCCTAGTTTCAGGAAGGACACATCCTGTATAAGGCAAGATTAATTGGCCAAGATGACAATATTGATTGAACAATTGACTAACTTAAGTGATTAGATAAAATTTTGATTGAGATGATTGACTGATGAGATGATACCTAATTTCAAGGGAGACATATCTTGTTTAAGGAAAATGACAAGGTTGACCAATGACAATGTACAATCTCAGGAAATACACATCTTGATAGAAGACAAGTAATAAGAATGAATGAGATAAATGACATAATTCTCCATTTTGATATAAGACTAATGACTTGGTAGTGATGATGATTAGGCAATTGATCGATTGAAAGGATTTTTTATTTGGTTTGAATAGTGATTTCTCAAGGACAAAGGACATGAGTAGACTTGATAAAACCTAAAGGACTAACCTAGGGCCTCAGGGGCTCATCGATTGATGTACTTTCCTACATTATACATGCATAGATCTTGTAGTTCAGCATGACTTGATCTTGTTGTACTTGACAAAGGAATAAATCATGATTTGACCTTTATTTGAAAAAAAAACAAAAATAAAAGAATGGATGTAAAGTCTCAAGTGCCCATCGAGTGAGGGCCTTCCCTATGTAGAAAATGTGCAAAGATAATGTAATTCGACCAAATAGACATAGGTTGACTTTGACCCTAACTTTGTTTTTGGAAGTTTTGATGTTTTATGATTTTTTGTATTTTTTATAATTTTTAAAAGGCTGATACCATGTGTTGGATTCCATGAAGACATAAGTCAAGGAATCGCCCCTAGTTAGGTATAGGACCAACTTATTATGCATAAGGGGAAGTAGTGGATAAATGCAAAGGATGGTCATGAAAGTGAAGGAAGTTGAATGCTAGTGGTTCTCAAGCCATGAGAAGGATGAAAAAGCTTTATTATGGATGGATGATATGTGTGAGTAGATGAGTTAAGGATGGAAGATCGAGTAGAGTGATAGTAGATGGAAGAGCATAGAATGACTACACATGGCACTTGCTTGCTAGGTTTTCACCATGGTACTTATCCAAAGCACCTCTGAAGTGGTTTTCACTTTTGGATGAATTATTTCTCTTTACTATTTTTTTATTTTTTCCATTTTTAAATTTTTTTTGTTGTCACCAAGTTGCCACTGGTAGAGCTCCTAATTTTTTGAAAATTTGAGCTTGTTATATGACCTATAGTGGTCTGTTGCATCCATGCCCTAGGGTAGGGTTTAGGGTTTTAGCTCTATAATATTTTTCTCAATTTTCTTAAGTCTTGAACCCTTGGAGTTTTAATTCTCCATAGATGTGTTTCACTCATTTCTATTTATCTAAGTTACAACTTAAGCCATCAAAAACACACCTCTACTTGCCCTTTTTTCCTAGGTATGTCGGTCAACCCATGCACTTTTAATGATTTCAATTTTTCCTATATTGGGTGATATATTTTATGGAAAATACCTATGTTTTAAGTCATTCTCCTAAGGGTCAAAACCTATTCAGGTCTCATTTTATGAATAACTTTACTTGTATGTGCAGGAATCTCACCTGTTGGATCTAGAGATCAAATCCTAGTCATCGCTCACATACCTTGTGAGATTAAAATAATGGTTCTCAAGGCTGGTGCAAGGTCTACGATTGCTTGATGTGTGTACTCACCATAGTGGGGCCTGATCTACCTTTAAGATGCCTGACACTCAATGTTTTTGAGATTGGAAGTTGTTATGCAATCATCGGAATGAATCTCAATCATTCATTGTTCACGTCACAACATTAAAATAATGCTTGTCAAAGACTTGCAAGGTTTGTGATTGAACAACATGTGGATTGTTTCATCCACTTCGAGGAAGGAGTGGAGCCCACTAGAAGGAATGATGTGGCCTTTGGTTGGCATGTTTTCATTGGATAATAAGTTAGTGAATGA
>VDFB02086081.1:203571822-203622129 GCA_007258455.2 Sequoia sempervirens | reverse complement strand
AAATCATAAAATTTGGATAGAGCACTTACAAGAAGAAAGAATAGATGATCCTCTTGAAAATATTGCATGGGCTTTTGGCCGGGGCTTTCCATGTTCATAAGAGCCTTAGATAATGTAAGCGAGGGTAATTCAACAATTTGGCATGATAACTCTAGAGTATCACCCAATGGAAAGGATGTTTTAAAGTTAAGAATTGGCAATCAAGATTGTACACCACATCCTAAACATTTCTTGGAATCAAGCCAAACAATGTTGTTCAAAAAATTTATTGAAACACATAAAAATATGGAAATCTCGCAAAGGACTTTTGAGGGTTTGAAGCCATTTTATTGTGTGCATCTTAAGATTCGTAATACTTGTTGTTGCAAATACCATGTGGAGTTTTCAATGTATAGGCTATTATGCTATATGCATTTTCTACTTTACGCTTTACTAATGAAGTATTTACTTGGAGTGTGGTGCAATGCATCTTCAAAATCATCAAGGGACTTACTAGATTTATGTTCTAGAGATGATGGTTTCCTTTTCTATAGAAATGATTGTTTTAAATGCAAAGTGCTCACAATGAAATTTGGCTTGACCAGTTTGTTCAATGTTTTCATGAGGTTACAGACATGAATTGGAAAACTTGTTAAGAAAAAGAGATATGAGATAGTCAAATATACTTTGCAAAGCGGAGGTGAAGGTTCTAGATGTGAGTTGGTTACAAAAGAATGCAGTGTTGCTGATTTTATTTCATATTTTAAGGACAATCTTTTCTACAAGTATGCAAGGCATAGTCATAAGTCTTAGTGGTTGGATCAACAATTTAGGATGTGTAAGGACTCTTTTTTGATTGGCACTATTATATCAGTGGTTGAATTTTCAGAAAACTACACATTGCAACCACAAAATGAGGTACAATCTCAGTATTACAATTCCATTCAGATTGCTATTTTTTTCCACATAACATTTAGACATGCACCTGATAGTATAGAGGAGGATCGAAAGATAATCAGAGAGTATCATTTTTATATGAGTGATGATAGATCTCACTCATCTGAGCATGTCCAACATTGTTTCAAGAATTTTTTTGAGTTCTTGTAGGAGCATGATATAGCATTGGGCCGACATCTAATTTGGTTAGATAATTGCACAAGTCAATTCAAGAATGCTCGTATGTTTTATTGGTTGAGTAGAATGCATGTAGAGAGGGGTCTACCTCATATTTGGAAATTTTTTGAAGCTGGACATGGGAAAGGGGAGCATGATGGAGCAAGTGCATGCATAAAGATCTCTCTAGTTAAGGAGCAATTGAAGATTTCAAGAGAAAAATTCAGTGATGCACGTTCTATAGTTGATTGGTGTAGTTCAGCATTGTCACAGGGAGGGACACTTGATTCAATAGTGCATAGATTCTTTTGGTTCATTGAGGAGGGTATAGTGGGAGGTAGATTAGATTGTCATACAATCAAAGATTCTTCAAAGATGCATTCATTTCAAAGCTCAGATGCAGGCACATGGACCATTTGGACACGAGAGTTGGCTTGTTTTTGTCAGAGTTGTATTAAGTGCGAGTGGGATCAATGCGAGTCAAGTGATTGGGTGGATACATGGGTACCACAGTATCTAACTCCTTTATCTCAAACAATATCCATGACAAATGACACAATGGAAAGTTCAGTTGATTACGACTTTCTTTCAGATCTACTACAGCTAGGACATATTTTTGCAGTTGTTACACCGCAAGGGAATGAAGAGAGATCAGACTATTGGTTGGCTCGATGTGTGTAGGTAAAACATAATCTAACACAACCAATGGAAGATGATGATGGTTTCATGTATCCTACAGGTTCAGTTGTGGTTGCAGGAACTTGGTTATGAACATACATGATTAGAAATAATGGCATACCTGCATTTGAAGACTACGAGAAACACAAAGCCATTCTCATGTATTCGCACCTTGTTATAGCAATAAATGTTAAGTTGTTGAAGTATCATTCCAAACCAAAGACAAAACAACTATGGACACTTAGTAATGTTGATCATGAAGCAATATTGGATATTCTTAAGCAAAGAGATGACCCTTCACACACACTTGAATAGCATTTCAAGAATGGAAGGTAGAATGCTTATGTTCATTATGATTAAGTTCATTAGTGTTCTTTATTTAATACTGATATTTTATATACTATTGCAATGCAGGTGTCATTAATAGTGATATTTTGTATGCACTTTTGCAATATTTTTGGCAAGATTGATCATAGACCTGCTACAACAATAGCCAACTCTGATCCTTTCAAAGAGGTATGCATCTTTTATAGTTTGCATCACTAGCTCATCATCATTCAAGTTGTTTAGATTAATATAGATACGTTATTCTAAGCATATTTTCTATTGTGACAATATAGATTTCTTATTTTCCCACTTTTGTGATATTCCTGGCACGATTGATCATGGACCTGCTACAACAATAGCCAGCTCTGATCCTTTCGAAGAGGTATGTGTCTTTTATAGTTTGCATCACCAACTCATCATCATTCAGGTTGTTTAGATTAATATAGATATGTTAGTCTAACATCTTTTCTATTGTGACAATAAAGATTTCTCATTTTCCCACTTTTGCAATATTCCTGGCAAGATTGATCATGGACTTGCTGCAACAATAGCCAGCATTGATCCTTTTAGAGAGGTATGCAACAGATTACAACAATATAGATTGGTTATTATAAGCGTCTTTTATAGTTTGCATTACCATCTCATCATATTTTGTGTCATTTAGAATAATATAGATTGGTTATTCTAAGCTACCTTGATGGTTTGTACAAGTGCTTGTCAGTGCAGAACATGAACATACTAATGTTGTTGAAGACTATGCCCTGAATGCCTCTAATAGGAAAATTTTGTAAAATTTGAATTCTCAAATTGGAAACAATGTGAAATGGTCATAATTATGTATGGGCATAATCTATTCCCAGTGATTTTTTTTGAAATATGGGTCAAATGTCTGGCATTGTATAAAGGGTATGTTTAAAATGTAAAGGGGCCTATATTTTTCAAACTCATACGTTTTGTAAAGGGGTCTATTTTTGTACTTAATCGAGCTGCAACCAAAGGTTTTCTTCTTGGTACTTTCCTGTCGGTATGCTCATTTGAACCAAGTTTTGTAATATTTCCCATTTATATATAATAAATTATAGTGGCTTGCAACTTTTTCTCCTCAAACCCAATTCTTTAATTCACAAGGGTGACCTCATAGTCACAAACCTATTCCCTTTCATTTTAAAATTCAAAATTCAAACTTTTCTCTAAGTGGTGTCATTCACCCACTTTGAGTTGACTAAACACATGTTTGGCATAATGTGATGATATACACTAGCATTAATAACATACAATATATTCATTATAATCATGAAAACATTCATTTATCTTATAGCATTGGAGCAATTAATAGTGAGACATTTTGATTCAATGCAATAAAAATGAGTAACAAATTTCTAAATACCACCAAGTCCCTAGATATTCAAGAGTAGATGCAAAGATAAACATTGATACCCTTATCAACCCTTAATTATCCAATACCCCTATCAACCCTTAATTATGTTAGGTTGATTGTGTTTGATTGATTGGATTTTATACATCCTTATACCTCATTGATACATTTTTCTATTAGGTTTTGCATTTTTTATGTTAAGATATAGTAAATTATATTCACTTGCAATTTGAAGTGTAAATCTCTTGTATTGTTAGAATGAGTACTTGAATGATCATGAGGTGTTGAGGGAAATATTATTTTCATTAGTATTCTTTGGAATTCTTTGGATATTGTTGTAATGGCATTGAATAAAGAAGGTCATCAATGGGAGTCACACAATCATTGCCATCAATGAAATTGACCATCTCTCACATGTAATGCTTGGGAGTTACATTGGGAGAAGTGGATCATCTTTGCATAATGTTATGGGTTCCTACTTATTTGATATTTTCATGGTGGAGGGCTATCTTGAGTGCTATCATAATTACACGTTGGGGTGGTTCATGGTTTTAAACTATCAAGAATGGTTTTGGTGGCAATTAGTTTGGGGAAACCACTTACATGGTTTTATCTTCCCATTGCTTTATATAAATTTTTTATGTAGAAACGTTATTACATGTATTGACATTATTTCAAGAGTGGAAGGCGTAGAACTGGGTTTTGAAATAAAATGAAGAGTTAAAGGTCCAAAAAAGGTAGTTTTTTTCACTTGAAAATAGAGTTTTTACCCTAGGGTTTGCAAAAATATTTGAGATACCATAAGTTTCTTTGTTTTCTAAGCATATTGGGGCCTAAATAAAGGTTTCTAAGGTGGTGGAAAAGCTTGAAAGGTTGTGGAAGTGCTACATCCAATAAACCCTCAATAATTACACTAAAAACAAGGATTTTTTGATTTGACGATTACAGGTCTGTACAAATGGAATCCAATTGCAGAATATTTGTTTTCTTGGAAATTTATTTTCTTCCCCAAGGTTTTAGGGGTTTGTGTGGTGTTTGAAGGTATGTTTCTTTGCATTTTTGGGCTAATTGAGTAGCATGTTCAAGGGTGAATGTATAGGAAGTAAACGCTGGTCCAAAGGAGTCTATGTTGTTTCTCATATATGTTTTGTAACTTGGATATGGGTGTTTGAATTAGTCATGTGTTCATCTGGTGTTTTGGAAAATTGTGGAGTAATTGGACAAAAACTAGTTTCTCACTATTATAAGAGTTTAAGGGGGTTAAAGAGGGAAATGTGTATTTAGTTGCTTGTCAAGTTTTAAGGGAGTTTTGGACTATCCAAAGAGGTCAAAATAATCTTCTTAGATGCATCAAATAGGCAAGTTGCAAAGAGTTTGTGATTGTGCCCTTGTGTCTGCATCAATTTTTCACCTAATTTGACTCGGTCCAATGTAGCTCAGAGTGATTCAGCATATTTGGGTGCAAGAGGGAACCATCCCTAGCGTAAACATACCCATCTGAATGTGTTGGAACTGTCTGTTTGGTCGTATGAGCTACGGAGTGAAAGTTGCACCACTTTGCAACTTTCCACTGCTTGCATCTAGCAACTTTTCCCTCCACTGAAAAGTCATCACCACAGGAAAATGCTCCAAGACAGCAAAAACCGAGATAATTTTTTGTAGATGGTCCCAACACGATCCCATAGCCTTGAACAGAGAGTCTGTAAGCATCATGGTCTCTGAGAAATAGACCTTCAAAGATTGCTGCCTTTTAGCACTTTGGACTCTTAAGGGAAATTGCCGGTCCAATGTAGCTCAGAGTGATTCGGCGTATTTGGGTGCAAGAGAGGACCATCACTAGCGTAAACGTACCCATCCAGATGTGTTGGAATAGTTTGTTTGGTCATACGAGCTGTGGAGTGAAAGTTGGACCACTTTGCAACTTTACACTGCTTGCATCTGGCAACTTTTCCCTCCATTGAAAAGTCATTACCATAGGAAAACGCCTCTGAGATAGAAAAAACTGAGAGAGGTTTTTGTAGATGGTCCCAACACAATCCCATAGCCTTAGATGGAGAGTCTATAAGCATCACGGTCTCTAATAAATATACCTTCAAAGATTGTTTCCTTTTAGCACTTTGGACTCTTAAGGGAAATCGCCGGTCCAATGTAGCTCAGAGTGATATTTGGGTGCAAGAGAGGACCATCCCTAGCGTAAATGTACCCATCAAGATGTGTTGGAACAGTCTGTTTGGTCGTACGAGCTGCGGTGTGAAAGTTACACCACTTTGCAACTTTACACTACTTGCATCTAGCAACATTTCCCTCCACTGAAAAGTCAGCACCACAGGAAAACACCTCTGAGATATCAAAAACCGAGAGAGGTTTTTGTAGATAGTCCCAACATGATCTCACAGCCTCAGACAAAGAGTCTATAAGCATCACGGTCTCTGATAAATAGACCTTCAAAGATTGTTTCCTTTTAGCACTTTGGACTCTTAAGGGAAATCGTAGGTCCAATGTAGCTCAGAGTGATTTGGTGTATTTGAGTACAAGAGAGGACCATCCCTAGTGTAAACGTGCCCATCTGGACATGTTGGAACAGTCTGTTTAGTTGTACAAGCTACAGAGTGAAAGTTGCACCACTTTGCAACTTTACACTGCTTGCATCTGACAACTTTTCCCTCCACTGAAAAGTCATCACCATAGGAAAATGCCTTCGAGATAGCAAAAAATGAGAGAGTTTTTTGTAGATGGTCCCAACACGATCCCATAGCCTCAGACGGAGAGTCTGTAAGAATCACGGTCTCCAAGAAATAGACCTTCAAAGATTGATGCCTTTTAGCACTTTGGACTCTTAAGAGAAACTAGTGGGCAACATAGTTAACTTCTTCACAAACTTGGTTTGAAGTAATTTTATTCTTTTTTGTACATTTAAAATGGAGTTTTAAGCCTTCCAACCTAAAAGTGACCTATAAATAACTTCAAACACCTTAACTACCTCATTCTTATTCATTTGTTTTGTAAACAAGCATTTTCATTCAAAGAGGTTGAGCTTTGATTTTTGCTTGTTGGATTGAATGCGGACCATGACACAACTTTCTTTTTTCTAAAATTGTTCAACATCATTGAACTAAGAATTTATCACACATCTACAGAGAAACAAAGGAGTACCACAAACTAAAACACATTACACTTCGGTTCTCACTGACTTGATGTGCTCTTCAACATCTCTCTTCTCTAAAAGCAACCTCTAAATCACTTCAAACACATTAACTACCCTAAAACCAACCTCTCAATCACTTCAAACACCTATATTAAGCTACCACTCTCAAGACCAATGTAACAATGATACAAAATAATGCTTTGAGTTTGAAAGATGGGTCACTTTCCTACTTTGGGTGGGATTTCATACTCTCTAATACTATCATGCATTTCTTTCATTCCTTGTGCCTCCACCTCCCACTTCCTTCTCTTGTGGGCCTTTGAAATTTTTCCTTTCCATTCGCATAACACCCTAATACCTTGACCACCACTTCTCAAACCATACATTCCTCTTTGGATCTTTGGGCCTTTTGATGATGTCTTACATTTGTAAAAGAGCCAATGGGGTATCCTAATCCTCAAACCCCTAGATCCCCATTGTCTTGTGTCCTAACACCCAAGAATCCCATCGCCTGAACCCTTGATGTTGGACCTTGGGATAATTATTTGCTTGAACTTAAAGCAATCATTTCCCTAGATCTCCACACTCAAGCATGCACTTTCACAAAACCTCACCATTTGAATGGACTCCACCCATGACCACGACTAACCAAGAATGCAATTAATGAGCCCAAATTTGAATGTGAGAAAATGGAAAGAAAATTTGGACCCATGTTAGGCCTTCAACCTCTATATAAGGAATAAAAATTCATTAGTTTGGATAATCTTTGGACATCATCTCAACAAATCCAAAATTGCAAAGTCGGACACTTGTGTTCACTTGTTGAATCTAAGGACAAAAACCCTTAGGTTATGGAGATTTTTTGACGAAACCCCATTGGTTTCCTAGAGTTTGGAGGATGAAACTTGTTTTGATTTGTGAGGGAAATTTCACAAAAAGGTTGCATCTGTACGCCAAGCATAGTGGATTTCAGCATCCCAATATTTTTCTAAAAAAAAAATTGATCATTGTAATCTTGGTTATGAGCAAACAATTGAAGCAAAAAAATTGTAATCATGAAGTGAGTTATTTGAATTAAATACTCTATTCCAACCAACTTATATGTGTAGATCTATTTATCATATGTGAATGTTTTAGATCTAAATATCTTGTTTAAATGTTTTGGCTGATTTTCATTGAATTATTCCAAATCTAAGAAATTTGTATGAATAATTTAGTTAAGGATCATTGCATTTATCATTGAGCCTATGGTCAAATGTTCTCATCCTATGACATAAGTCTTGAATTGATTTAATCAGTTCTGACAAGTCATGACCTCTTGATTGGGAAGGCTGTAACTCCCCCATTCATTCAGACAACCAGATGTATGTTTGTTGACAATATCAAATAAAACCTCCAGCCAGGGTCTGCTAGTGTAGGGAGAAGCAATGCATGAAATTTTCTTTTTGATTTGGGCTAAATGTGATTAGGACAGGCCCTGACAGGGTTGTATCAAAGCCCAAGAGAGAGATATGTTGAGGAAGAAAATAGAGAAATTATAGTGAAAATGTGCATTAGCATGTCTCATTTTATTTATAGAAGAAAGTACAGTGCACAACAATCAAGCAAAAGCTAAAATCCATCTATGAAATAAATTACTCACTATCAAAACTAACCTTCAAATTAAAGAAGAATTTAAGAAGCTATATTTTCATATAACTTCTTCAAATGTATTTAAATTATTGTACAAGGAACATAAAATATTAGAGATGCACTTTCCAAGCAATGTTGTTTTCCTATCGGTTTATGTAAAACATAATTATTGTGGGGATTCTACTTAAGATTCAATTAATCAAGGAAATCAGAAATGTTTTGGAGTTTTGTTCTACCAATGCAATTATTTTCTATACTAGCCATTATGGAGAAGCGGTTTATACAAATTTTCTTTGTGAAAAATACATTGTGATTAAATTATTTGTTTAAAAGTTATGTCTTGCTTTTTATTTTCTAAAAGAATCCATATTTAGATGGTGTTGTAGTCAGATAAACATCTATTTTTCATAGAGCTCACAACTTTTAATAGTATTCTTTTCCTAAATTTCTAGGTCAAAGTGCATGATGATGTCATTTCATGCCTGCAAATAATTGAATCTTCTAGTCAACAAATGGTCACATCTTGGGATGGAATGATTAAAATATGGAACATTGATGAAGGTAGAGGTAGTTGGGCAACAACTTTTGGCTCATCTAAGAAGACACAAAGTTCTAGTAAGTATATGAAGAATGGTCATATGATATATTATTAGTATTCATATGGGAGTCTAGCCATATTAATTTTTTGAAAAAGGTGAATTTATGTTATATAAAAAAATTGATGGTTACAAATGGACCACCAAATTTACTAAGGCATGGGAAAGTTGACAAAGAAGAAAATTAGATGGTGTAGGGTTAATCATATGAGTATCTAGTTGTTACTTATGCAATGTGAAATAATGCTTTGAGTTTGAAAGATGTGCAATGCAATGTTATTAGCAATATGAATATAAACTACATAATATTTAACCATTATTTTTTATGCTATTATACATTGATATTTAACCATTTGCTTCAAAGAGTTTAATCATGCACATGAGGAGGAAACTAAATTTCAATTTTCAACTTCTATATATATCAAATTATCCAATAATCAAGTGTATGTCCATATACAAAAATGGCATCAACGCCAAGTCAAACAAAGTTTTTTACAATATGTGGCATATGCCATCTTGGTATCTATTCAAAATTTACATGCCAAAATGTCTATCTCATCCTAAACTACTGGTGGATCATCAAAATGGAGCCTCTTTGAAGCACTTTTGGCTCTGAAGGTAGCTGCACAAGAAAAGTCAAACCACAATTGAGATTAGTTATACTATATAATTTAAAATTGAATAATTAACATAAAAAAATACACATTGAATTATAATTGAACTCAAAATTAAAATCTTGATTACGAAATATACGTCTCTTTGAAGGGTCAGGAGTCCTAGAATATACCCCTCTCAAAGAACTAACCAAACCAACTTTTGTAACGTCAATCTATATATGTGAACAAAAACATGAAATTAATCCAAGTTAGCATAGAATTGTTAGTAATAAGAACATATTTACCAAGCACAAAATAAAATAAACACATACCTCTTTAGGTTGATCTTTTTCTGTATCTCCTTTAGGTGTTTCAACACCTCCTCCTTGAGGTGTTTCAACACCTCCTCCTTCAGGCATTTGAATACCTACTTCTTTGGGTGTTGTGGCACTTATCAACAATGATGTATAGATCACAACCGCCTATACATAAAAATGACAAGTACATATGAAACTACAAATCTATGTCAATGTATGCATAATCAATAAAAGATCTTATAAATTTTAATTCAATCAAATTTGAGTTCAATTACCTTTCCCTTATCCAACACTGTACCTCCATAGTCTGGAGAGTGTCTCACCTCCCTCACACTAGGTGTTTGCTACAAGCAGAGAGTAAGATAAACATATAAGTTAATATATAATTTCATTATTGACAATTCAAATGACAAGCAAATATAGAGTAAAAAAATGTAAATGAGTGAGTGAGAAAATACATACTGTGTGTGTGTCGAGGCCAAATGAAATGGCCCTAAGGGTGCTATTAGTCACCTATGTGAGCTCCTCCTCAGACATTAACTATTAAATAGACCATGTAAATAAATATTAGTACTTGATACTATCTCTTATTAATATTCATTTTTAAAAAAATTGCAAGTTATGAATTTAATCCTTAAATGTTACCTATGTAACTACTCCAATGTCCACCTCTCTAGTAGGAGAGGACTTTGTAGGGTGTGCTCCACTCCCCTACGTGTGATCTGCTATAATCTCCACATCCTGGATGTCATAATTAGAAGTGTCTAATGGATGCTCAGGGGGCTGTACAATAGGACCCAAACATATTTGCTGGCATGTATTGCAAATATGTGGCACACAAATATGTGGACCCGAGGAGGATGATGCAGTAGCACTGGATCAATCACCAATATCATCAGACTGTGGCTAAGCTATTGAAGAAGCATGGGAAACCAAAAGACCACTCAAAGAGTGAATGGCCTGGATAGTTTGTGTGGCTACATCCTCCGTAATATTTGGATGTTGCACTAGAGGTGGTGGAGGAAGGGGAGGATGGGGAACATGTGGGCGCCTAACTACTCTAGCTACCCCTGGCCTATCTTGAGGAATACCTCTACCAACACCCTGGAAGGGTTTAATGTCAAAGTAGTTGACATGATGCCCTAACAAAAACTCAGCATATAATTTTTTAATAAAGTAAAAAGGTACATCAAGATTATTGTTGGGTGGTTTATCAAAAACCATACACCAATGATCCGAAAAGTTGTCTACTATGGCCCTATGTGTGCACCATTTTATAGAAATTTTTGGCTTGTTAACATTAACTGGCAAACCAGTGTTGGGGTTAATAAATAAAGAGGCTATTTGGGATTTTGTTATTTGGAGATATTTCACATCATCATAAGACATTGCACATGCATATAATATTGCCTCATGGTTTCTCACCACGAATGAAATGCATTATGTTGGGTGGAGAGGGTTTCTACATTTGTAATTATTCCTGTCAATGTGGTTGACATATCGGATAATCGAGGGATTTTCCTATAAACATCACAAATTCCCCTCAATTGCTCCAATTTTTCATGAATTAACTCTTCAATTGATGGCTGTGGAGGTGGTGGAGCATTTGGCATTTCTGCATTTTGATTCTCAACTAGTGGATTTTCATTTTCAACTGGTGGAATTTGTGCATTTTCATTCTCAGCAGCCATAATGCCTGATTAAAGTTAAAAAAAATTAATCTAAAATTATACAATATGAATGAAACACTATTTTTAAATCAAAATCCATTAAAAACATACATTTTTTTATCAAAATCTATTTTGAACTCAATTGTTTCATAAAAATTCAATCAAAAACCCTATTTTGAAAAAAAATCAAGAAAAAACATTCATTTTTTTATCAAAATCCATTCTCAATTCAATTTTTTCATAGAAATTCAATCAAAAACCCTATTGTGAAAAAAAATCCACAAAAAACATTCATTTTTTTTATCAAAATCTATTCTAAACTCAATTTTTTCACAAAAACTCAATCAGAAACCCTTATTTAAAAAAAAATCAACAAAAAACCATATGAAATTATTCAAATCTAAATCAAAATTGAATCAAATCAAATAAAAATTAAAAAATTACCTTTCCAAATCGAATTTAGCCTATATCAAATATCTGTTACGCGAAGAATGGATGCACTGTGTGCCCGTGGGTTCTTCTTAGCCGAATGACTTCAAAAACGCGAAAAAAGTTTTTAATATATGCTTTTTACAAATCGGATATCCGATCCAAATCGGATATCTGATTTGGATCAGATATCTGATCTGTAAAAGTAGGTTTGGTGTTTGGTATGGTGACATCCGAGCCTAAAAAAAGTCAACATGTTCTTTTTGCATTTTTTCGGTCGATGAAAGACGTGTTTTTTTCCTCATTGCCACTTTTTGGCCCACCATTAAACTTGCACATACCCATTGATAAATAAGCTGCCAACTTATTTGATGTAATATGTTGTTGAGTAATTTTATGAGAAGTATTTGTTATTGATAGTGTATTTAGTTAAAATTGTGTGAATTCTTGAGTATACATTGTGGGATCACCCTCCTAGGTTTCACAGAGCCCAAAGTGTAGTAGTAGAAGTCTTGCAATTTCTACTCGTTTGTTGGCCAATCCCTTTAGAGTATTGATTATTGGAAATGGAAAAGTTCATAGGTATTTCTAGAGATCAATTTGGTTCTTAAAAAATAACGAATACCTCCTACATACACCTCTAAATTCCAACAGTGTCAAGTATGATCTCCTTCAAAACCCCAAGTGAAAAGCCTTAACAACATCTAACTATTCAATCACCAAGATCAAACAAAACATATACAACATGTAATCAAACATGGATGTAAGCTTCTTAAATAAGATCAAACTATTCCATTTCCCTCTCATGAAATTATCCCACTACCATCCCCTATGATCATCATAAATTAAAATGCAAACCCAAGGAGATTTAATAGCAGTTCAAGATCCATCTCTCAAAATGAATCTTTCAGAATCATCTAATAGCAGTTCAAGATCCATGTTCATGAAAGAAAGCATAAAGCACCTAAGAGAAACAATGTGAAATACCTCTCAAGCAATAAGCTGCTGAGTAGACCAAGAGTGGGGAACGATAATTCTCCTCCAATATATGCAAGCCATCATGACTTCTCCAAGAGAAATCTCCTCATTGGTCTCTGTTGAACTCACGTCCAACCAAGGTGTAGGATCCTTAGACTTTATGTTGAACTCTTCATCTAGAGTAACCATTAACAACCCTTCTCTCATAAGAGAAATACAACCCCACCTTATCCTTCATGTATCCATGAGCACCTACAAATGATCATTTCCTACTAAACTCCAGATGCATCACTGCACTATCATGAAGTTCTCAAGCATATGACCAATGCACCCAAAACACAAAGAATTACTAGACCAAGTGTTGTCAAAGCTCTAATCATCTGAATCAGGAACTTATCATGACATTGCAATCTTACCATCCCCCTTAGGACATACCATGATCCAAGTGAAAAAACCATGGTCTCAAGAGCAATGCATCATGCCAAAACTCTAATGCTCAATCAAGAGTCTATCATGACATTAAGCAAAAAAACTCCAAACCAACATCACCTATCAAGCACCACCAACACCTCAACCAAAGACTCCAAGATTCCTCCATGGTTCTGAGATGTTGTACATATTCAAATAGTGTCCATGCAAATGTGAAAGAACCCTTTTGTAGAAACAAGATCTAAATGATCCTCCTAATACCATCTGTAACACTAAAGAAGATCATTCACCACTAAGTGATGAATCCACAGTCATTGCTAAAGCTCCCACTAAAACGTGATAGTAGAGCTCTCTAAGCATCATGACTAACCATCTGCTAATTTGGAAATCCTTTAGGTCCTCATAGCAACATGTCCATCTGACAACAACACCAAGTGGCATGACGATCTCCAAACCAAGCAAACAAAACCATCACTACCAAAAGCTTACACAAAACTATGTATCCAAGCTATTCATGATATCATGATACACATGCTACATGTCCCCATAATCAACTATTTGAGTACTCAACACCATTCATCCTCTCATCTCAAAGCAACTACACCAATGCACAAGTGACCACTGACAAGGCTAGCTAACAAGTCTACATCATCACATAATCAAATCTCACAGATATAGATAGTCCACTTCCAAGTTGTCCCAAAACAAACATGTAGGTAAAGATAGCCCACAACATTACACAACATGTATATCCATTCAATGTAACATGTAAACCCATCATCACACTGAAAACTACAAAATTGAGATCTCAAAGAGAATAACCATGTAGAAAACATGACTGAAACACCATATCAAGTTCAAACCTGATTTTCCAATCATGTCCACAACAAGCACCATAGTCTAGGAAACCACCAAGCATCACCACAAGAATGTTGAGTGACAAACCACATACCAACAATCTCATGCAAAGACTAAATCACACCTCTTATGATGCATGAAGCATGCATGCAAAACTACAACTATCTCATCTAGTCACACCCCAAAAGCTAGGGTCTAGAAAATAGCTTAACAACAGCTCCACACAGCCACAAGTTTTGCTTGACCATGTAAAATCTGCAAAACCACAAATCCATGCAAGTACAAAACATACTTAAAAGGAAATAGTAGTTTAGGAACTCCAATTGCTTTTCAAGCCAACTCCAAAACTACCAATCATGCACATGACTTCGAGAGAGACAAGCTATTGAATAAGATTTCATATCATCCAATGATCAACTCCATAGCCTTCTTGCAATCAGGGTACCATAAAACTGTGCATTCCAATACTAGGAAAAACACCTAGCATAAGCACATTACTGCATGATTAAACAACAACCCAAGCTTCTCCATATCATTAGGGATCCTGTCACACAGAAACCCAACATGAAGGCTTTTTTTTGCAACACAACCACAAAGCAAAATATTCCACCCCATGCATCAGGGTTATACCATTGCCAATTAGGAACTTTAAATCACAATAGTCCAGTATGACCAGTTCTAGTTCCTTCATCCTCACCATCCTTCATGTTGCGTACATTGTTATATGAAACTGAAATAAAAGAGCTTGAACTTTCACTCACTAAAGGATCAATACATTAGTCAATTCTTCCAAATTTCTTAAAGCCTGCCAGGCTAAGAAACCTTCACAAAAGGAATACCCAGAACTAGAAACACCAGGAATTCTTACATACATCAACATGCAAGCACATGCAAGTACATGCAACACACATGCAAGTACATGCAACTTACAAACCTACACATGCAAACAAAAAGAAAATCCTAGAAGAAAGCTCTGATTCCACTTGTTGGAAAATTACAATTTCATCTCAGAAAGGACAATTGAGATCAGTAGTGCCTTCGTAACCTTATTATGTTGGATTTCCTCAAAGACATGAACTACTATGCCATAAAGCAGAAACAAACATAGTTCATTTCTCATATTAATCCTTTTGAGAAAAGCTTTAATGCAAAATAACCAGTTCCAACAACACCATTAACCAATTTAACAAATAGAACCAACAACCATGATAGATGGAACAAAAAACATGAACACACAGATATATGTGGGGAAAACCATTTTGGGTAAAAAACCCCACACTCCAAAAGCCCAAAACGCCATTGTATTATTCAACAACAAAATATAGTTACAATACAATTATAGGCTCAGACCTTTGCAAGATATTTACATCTTGTTCCATTCTAGAGAGTATCTGGTAGCATAACCCTTCTTCAATCTCTCTCTCTCTCTCTCTTTGCTCACGACTACCCAACCTCTTAGCTAGTCCAACAAACCCTAGCTTCTCAGCTTTTTGGCATCCCCCAACCAGTCGGTCGCTGCAACTCAACAATGCAATGGCATTAGGGTTCTAGTCTTTATCGCTCTAGGAAATCCTAACCACATTCCTACCATTTAGGTCAAATCAGACCATTGAGGAGACAATATCTCCCATCGGTACGAAAGTGTCACACTGATGAAACTAATAGTGTTTAATCGAGTGGTCCCCATCATCTACGCGACATCCATGTCACTACTGCACAACTGATATCACCTTCCATGCAGAATGGTCCCAGTTTAACAACACACTAAGATTCCACTCCATTGACACATTGAGGAGACAAGCATTAGAGTCTCATTGAAGACACAAAGTCCCATTGAGTACATGGGCCCACATGCCATTTGTCCTTCATGTCATCGCCACTTGTTGACCTTTGTCATGATCCATCATTATCACCATCTTGTCAGGTCCCACCAAGACACCCATGAGCAAGAAATAATACATCACCCTATCAAGGAGACTATATATCGTCTCCCTCAGACATTAGGATGTCCCTTTGATATATTTTTTACTGTTCCAAGTGGTCCCCACATCCATCAACTTCAAAGTCACTATGTCGATGAAAACTTGAACCTTAGAACCTCATGTCGGAGGTTCTAAAATTCCCAAAACTTGTGACTTCACTGACAACCAAGATGATACCCTTCGCTTCACAAACTATTGGGACACTCATTGCCACATCTATTGGACCATCAGAGAGACTTAGGGTAGAGTCCCATCAATGAAGCCAAGTCACACTGACGAGAGTCCAACATGCTCACCACAACTGACTCAAGATAGAGTCCCACCGACAACATATTGTCACGCTGAAACAGTCACATCGGAGTATTGGGGAGACAACTTAGAACATCCCGCCGAAGTGACCAACTCCCACCAATAGAACACACCATGTTGAATAGAATGTCATTGATCCATCGATGGGATTGAGAACCAGGTCTTGCCGATAAAGCACTGCCATGCCGATAGAGAAACAAACACAATTGCTCCAGGAAGTCGATCAAGCCAGTAAATTTGAGTCACATTTTCTCAACACAGTTCATACATTCAATAATATGCAGGTTTTTTACAACATACTTTTCATTTGTTCATTGAGATATCTTTTTTTTTCATATTTGTTCAAAATTTGAACTACAACTCATACATTCAGTAATATGTAGGTTTTTTACAACATACTTTTATAGATATTGCCATTTTTTGGTTTTCATGGGTTCATAGGATGTTGTTTTTTATTATATCTAAAAATACATTTATGCTCTCTAACATTTTCTATCAATTAAGGAATTACTACATATCCACAATTTCTTGCTAGAACCTTCCACATGTCTTCAACATACCCATCGCACACAAAGGTGCAATTGCTAGTTTATTTACTCATGTACTTTTCAAGGTTTATTTTTTAATTTAATTTATTTATTCCTGTACTTTTCAAGGTTACTCTTGTTAGGTTTATTTTTCCCTAAAATAAAGTGAATGGGCGGCTGGAGTTGGTAAATGTCACCAGCTTAGGAAAGGGGCTTAATTTAGTAAATATCACCATCTTTAATTAATTATTACACCATCTTAAATTACCAGTCCTAGGGAGGATCGTGGACGTTGCATCATCATAAATTATGTGGAAGACATTCAAAACGTGTAGAAGTGGTGTCGGTATCTTCAAATAGGCCATTGTGAATTTAATGACCGATCATACCCACAAGATTTGACATTCTACTTACCTGTCAATTGTGAATTGAATGACCGTTAAACAATCCAAATGACAGTCTACCAAATGACGGGGCAATGTAAGGTGAAAATTCATCCCAGAGAATTAAAGAGAGCTGGAGTGCTTGCACAGCACCAAAAGTATAGTTGTCAAAGTTTAATGGACGTTACATCATTAGCCGATAGGCTCTACTTCTGGGATCCCCAGGGCATAATTCGTCTGAAAACCTGTCTCACGCCTGAGAATAGGAACGACCGCCGTCAAGCAGTGTGCGGTTCACTGCAAACCTCCCCGTGACTCAACAAACCTGTTGCTGTCTGGCCAAATATTTGTCGCCTTGGAGAATTGGGCAGCTGTCAAACGAAGGGCACAGACGTTGCACGGGTATCCTTTTCTTGCACCAGGCACCACACAGGCCAGAAAATATTGCATGGGATGGACAACACCTCACAGGAGAAGCTCTTCTGCCTAAGACCACCGTCCCCAACTTGCGCAAATGCCCCGACTTGTTCACAGATCAAGGCACCGTTGATCTCTGCCGTTGAAAGCCTTCAAGGTTCAAAAGCTCTACACCAGCACTCGTTCGTGTTTGAACAGGTAACATTCGTACCTCTTGTTGATTTAGCTATGCGTTGTTTACCTTTTTTCAGCATTCAAGAAATCTAGGTCAAGGAACAGGGGACCCTGTTTGATCTTTTCTGAGTTTCTCGCTATTCCCCTGATTTTCAATCACGGCTGCATTGATGAGACCACATTCCATAGACCACATTTCTTTGTTAAGGAATTTTGTCAGAGTTCACGTTTTGTATACGCCTTCATTCCATCGCGGGCAGGGCTTCCTGGATTTTACATCCGCCAATAGCATTCACTTGAGCGGCACTTTCTGTCAAACGTTTCACGTGCCCTGTCTTTTTTTTCCCATGACATTTGTATATTGTTTATGTTTACTCTTTCATTTTGATATAGAAAAATTCATGCTTTGTCTCCCTTTTGGTTTTGATCTCCATGCAACCTTCTATTTGAAGGCTTCAGAAATGTGTGGTGATAATTTGAGGGTAAAATTTTAGGGAAGGCAGTGAAGACTAGCAACTTGCAATACCCGCATCTACTCTTACTTGGTAAGAGAAATGTTTTATTGCAATATATTTTAGGGCGATTTAACTCTACTGTGCATATTATCCATCTCAATTTTGCTGCCCTCATTACACTCTTGGGCTTGCATGTACCTGGGGTTAGCCTATGGCTTGCTCAGTTAATTTCAACAGGTGAAGCTATGTTTATCCAATTTTAACACTAAAAATTCATGTCTCCTGATGGCCTCCACATTCTATTTACTACATACAATCCTGTAAAGTCTTCCACATATATTCAACTATTGCAGGCCTATATTTCCAAGAAAGCCCTTTCAGGGAGCAAGAAAATCCACATTAGACATGGTTTCCTGGAATGCAATGATTACATGAAAAATTTTGGCTGCTATGCAGAGTAAACTATTTCCATAGGTGAATTTGAGATCATCAGAGTTTAATTCTCATTTATGAAGTTGGATTTCATGCTGAAGGTCTGGCGTTAATTAGCTTTGGATTCCGTAAAGCTTGGGGATTAAAAGCTTGACGAAGCTCTTCTTCTGCAAGGTATTTTTAATGCTTAAGCTTAGTGCTTTGTAAAAAAATTGTAGAAATGATTCAAATTGAAGTCGGGGCTTGCTGTGTATTTATTTATTTGTTTTTTTGATACACACTGCACTTAGAGCAGGCGGTCACATCAACCGAGCTGACTCCTGGGGGCTAAATTTTAAGGTAAAATGTGAGTCATCTCATTGTACACATTGGGTGGATTTGGTTATTTAATATGATTGCATTCGACTATACTTCAAGATGTTTCCATGGCGAAACATAGGGGTGAGCTTTAGTCCTACCAGAGATGCCCTACTTGTTGGGTTTTGAACCTAGGTCTATGGTGTGAATCTCTTCATTCCCCACTATATACTCAAACCTGTTGGGCACTTCCTAGGTATGTTGAATAAAGGTTTGAAATTTGCTTCGGATTTAGGGTTAGATTTTATGGGCATTTTCATGGTAATGATATTTTCAATTTGATTTTAGCCTTAGACCTTACTCCACATGACATATCTCTCTCTGATGGCTTCAGTTCACAGTTGTGTGAGTTTGGTTTTTTAAGGAATTCACCCGTATACCAGCTCTTTGAATTCCCATCAGGGTTTGGTATTGATGGCAAGTTTTCTTTATAGGACGGAGGCACCAATGATGATGCCTCTTCAAAGCTTGACGCGCTTCATAACTGCAAGCCCAAGGACCATGAGGAAAGGTTGAAGAAAGGTGAATGGAGTGATGATTCCATACATGAACTCTTAAATGCATATGAGGCTAAGTGGAATGATAGGAACAGGGGAAATTTTCTTGTTGGGGACTGGGAAGTTGTGTCTACACTTCCTTTAAGCAAGAATCAGACTGCAGATGTCTAGGTTTAGGGTTTTGTTTTACTTTTCCACAATAGAGAATTAATGGAGATTGTGTTTTATGCGTTGGTTTTGGATCTGTTTCGGACTTTTTCAGTTGGGTAATTCTTCAACTTAGTTGCAGGCACTTTTGAGACTCAGACTCAACAAATAGAACATCATATATTTTAACATGTATCTCATTAATTAAATCTGATTCTCATGCATTTCAAAGCAAAATATCATTAATTCAGATATAAGTATAATCCTCTAGAAACTTTTACAGTCTGCTCAAAATTTACAACCCCTTCCCCCACCATATACATATTTTTCTTGAGGATGCGACCCCTGCATAATTTGACCCCATATTCTATAGGGAATTTTTGAGTTAACCATTCAAACTGTAACTGCATGATCGCTTTTCTTGCTGTCAACTATAAATGAAGTTGTAATGTGGTGGACATCATACTGCACAATCCTGGTGTGGTCGAGGATCCTGCCTGTGGCCCTCTTCTTGATGCAGTTGCCATTAGAGAGCTCTTTCCACCTCGCTATACATGGGGTAGGCAAGCTTTTCGGTTACTGATGATGGATCTATTTTCCTGTTTACTGATAATGATAGATGATGATAGTGTTTGATTCAAAGTATTTGGGAAAAAAAAACTTAATTCCAGAAATATCCTAAATAATTATCTGCCATCAGTAAATACCTGAACTCCAGTTTTTAAACAATACGGAGTGTTCAACGTACCTTGAGATATCGAAGTAAGAAATCAATCGTTCTTTCGTTGCTGCTGCTTCTGTTGCTTCCGTGCATTCAAATTGCAGGCAGAACGGTGGTTATAATCGTAGGCGGTGATCAACTTCATAGTATGGAGGCGGTTAATGAATGCGCTAGGAGATGGTAAAGGGCGGTTGTCTTCCAGCACATGCTACACGTAGGACTCTTACACGTAAACTAACTATAATTTCCTTTACTCACAAGTCATAAATTTTGATATTTGATTCAAAGTACTTGTGGAAAAGAACTTAATTCCTGAAATCTTTTCTGGTTAATGTGGTATGTTGCAGGTAATTTGATAAAGAATGGGGGTTTTGAAGAGGGGCCTCTAGTTTTTCGCAACTCTTCCTTTGGAGTTCTGCTGCATCCCAATGTAGATGATCACAACTCGGCCTTGCCCGGGTGGATGATAGATTCTCTTAAATCCGTCAAATATGTTGATGCTCTGCACTACGCAGTACCGCAGAGCAGAAGAGTGGTGGAGCTCTTGGCGGGAAAAGAGAGCTCCATTGCACAGATTGTGGGAACTACTATTTGTAAGCATGACTAGCCATATTGACTGTGGTATTGGTCAGTGATAACAAAATCCCCTATACCCAGGAACATTAGCAGAGCTGGTGGCTGTAAGAAAGCTTGATTTTCCTTAACATGTTTGAGATAAAAGAAGCCACCGAGGCACTTTGACAGACATAAGGTGGATAGTGGTGAAGATATTTAAGGACTTCCAACAAAGAATGGAAGAGGATCAAAACCTACAAACATTGGACACCATTCGTCTTGTTGGTTATTTTTTCATGGAAGCAATGGATGTTCATTACTGCGAGATCCCACCTATAACAAAGGATTGGTGTTTCCTGAGAAAGAGAGAGAGACTCACTACCTGCGGGGTCTTTTACCACCAGTTTACGTGTCACAAGATCTTCAAGTAATCTCCTTTGTACTTTAAACAGCTCTATTTTTCTGTTCTCTAAATGAATTTGATTAACTATGGAAGTAGGAGAAGTAAATCCTTTGATTGTTTATTCAGATGTTTTGAGTTGTTATTGTATCCCAGCAAACCTTGGAAACAAATACAAGTGAATAGTGAAATTCAAGAGAAGATCAGTTGCATTTTTTGAATCAATGTTACAGCATTTATGAAAATTGTTATCTCCTCCATGTGATTTGTCTTTATTTATACTAAAAATCAGATTGGTTACTGTACTCATTGTCTCTTTTTACAGGCAAAGAAGATCATGAATAATATTCCTCAATATGCAGCTCCTTTACAGAAATACATGGCAATTATGGACCTTGAGGTACACCCTTTGAAATTTTATATTCTTGCCGAGAAACTAAAATATGATCTATGCATTCTGTTTTTTCATTGTATCTGCTTTAAACCACATTTGAACATTTTTAAGGTCCCAAGTAGACAACTGCTGGTTATTTTCTAATTAGCGATAGCCCACAAGGTAGGAGAAGAAAGCAATCAGAGGCACAAACAAAAAGTCCTTTAGATGAGGATATAAAATGCAACTGAAATGGAAAGGGAAGTAACAACCAGTAGAACACGGTGACAAGAACAACTCGACCCAAATAAGCATCACTTACTGGAATCTAATTCCATAAACTATTACTTTTCTTATTTGTGATGATCCCTGTAAAATTCAACAGGTTTAGAGCTTAGATATTTTTTTAAAAAATGTATTCCTTGATTTGATTAAGTAATAGCCTTTAAGACTCATTGAGCAGTGACAGTTGATGCTAGATATTATCAATTCAAGATTTGAAACAATGGCGAAAGGTTTTGTGTATGACAGTGGATGAGCAGAGGAAGTTCAACTATGGTCACTCATTGCAATCGAAAATGTGTCCAAAAGATTCCTTCTAGTCATGCAAGTCATTTCGGAGAATTTGACTCTGAGAATGAGCAGTGAAGAGCTAGGATTCAATATCTTCTATAGGTGGAAATTGGCATTGTAAAATCGAATGTTCTTATTGTCATGTAGTCTATCAAGTAAGGTAATATATGCTAAAAGTATTAGGAAGGGAATTTGTAAGAACTCCTAAAGAGTTAGTGTGTCAACAGCCATCATTTCAGATTCTTATGAAGATATTTTCATGTATCTTGATTAGTTTACAATGATCACAATATCTTACACAATTTTGTGAATTATTTACTTAACTGTAAGTTGTATTAAGTGTATGGCCTCAAATGAATCCTAATGCAGACGGCTATTTGTATGGTACAGGGGATAAAGTGGCATCTGCTTATACGAAGCTTCCTTGCTGCCATGTAAATGTTTGCTGAGAAAAACGCGTCTACAATCATTGTGTACAGAGATGCAACCTTAAATCCTCAGTTTGCTATTGCCCAGAAATATAATGTGTACAAAGGATCATTGTGTACAGATATTTCTAATTTGTTTAATAAAAAAAACATTCTGTACAGGCAACTGCAATGTTCTACAAAAACCTAGCTCTTTGCTGTTTTTGAAATAAATGCTCCAATTGCAGTTCCATTCTTGTTTTCACGTTGATTACCACTTTCAATTTGGAAGCATGATTATATATACAGCTCACAGGAAAATAGCATATATAATACTGCAGTTGGTTTCAATAATATGTGCAAAGACAGGGCCAATAACACTCAGCCAATTATATAATACTATCGGCGTATTCCTTGCAGCTCCCCCGGCTGCAAGTGCTAGTAATAGAATCATTGTAGAGCATTCAAATCGGATTCTAAAAAGGACATTGTCTCACTCTCCTTATTCAACGAGAGTTTTTCTGAATTCGTATTAAAGGTTGATTGTAAGTATTGTCTAGATCGAAGAGCACCAAAAGTTTTTCCTTTTTCCGTTTTGTCATCCGCCATTTATAACCTGACATCGTGTTCTGTATGTTTCTACGTATGTTGTTATGTATGTTTCTATGTACATAGGTGCGTTTTGTAGAATAGCCGCATTCGTTACTCTTGTTAGGTTTATTTTTCCCTACAATAAAGTGAATGGGTGGCTACAGTTTGGTAAATGTCACCAGCTTAGGAAAGGGGCTTAATTTTGTAAATATCACCATCTTTAATTAATTATTACACCATCATAAACTACCAGTCCTAGGGGGGCCGGCTTAACCGGCACACTCTAAGCAGTTGATTGCTTAGGTGGCCAGGTCCATGTGGGGCCCTCTTAACCCATGCTTTTCCATTTCCCTTAACCCGAGCTTTTCAAATCTCGCCTGCAGTTCAGATTTGGTGTTCCATTTCCGTACCAGTTTGCAAATTTCGTTTCCACCATTTGAAAGGATTGCACCATTTGAACGCTGGGATTAATTTTAGTCCCACATTCATTCCTTACAAAGAATATGATCAGTGCAGCTCTTTATATGCAGTTTACAGCAAAGAGTAAGCTCACCGATAAAACTAATAAAAAATAGAAATGCTGTATCTTATCTATTTGATTTTTATATATATTAAGTAATAAATATTTAATTAAACTATTTATATTTTAAAAATTAATATTTATATTTAATATTTAGTAATAATTAATTATGCTAACTAAAATACATAGTTAATAACATACTACATATATTTATTCATTATATTTTAATGATACTTATTCAATAACATATTAAATATATTCATTATATTTTAATGAATTTACTTATATTTAACAATGCTATTGTATTTAGGAATATTATTAATATTTAATAATGTTTTTGTATTTAGTTATAAATCTTTAAGATATATAAAAGGAATATAATTCTTATATTAAAATTCAAAGATAAAACTCATGATATAAATATGTTATGGGTCATATAAATGTTCATTGTTTAAAGTGTTGTAGAGGTTTAGGGTTTGATTTTGTATGTCTTAAAATATGTGAATTATTTTGTTTTGTTTTGGTTTAGATATATGTCTACAAAATAGAATTGGTGTACAAACCTAAACATATAATTGCAAGAATCAACTAGCAAAAAAACAATTCTTGGAATTCATTCACATTTTATCTTCTAACATTTACACCTCAATATGGATTGACAACGTTTAGAAACACCATTATGAAATCTACTAAATTGTGAGGCTTGTGTTATCTCGTATAGATCCTTAGATGATAAGTAAATGTCTCAAAAAAAATCTTTGGTTCATATACATGTCTGAAATTGAACTAGTGTGCAAAAAGGAAGCCTATCTACAATAACTAGCAAAAAAATGATGCTTAGAATCTAGTTGCCTTGATCTTCTAATATATGAACCTCAATATAGATTGATGATGTTTAATAATACTTTTAAGGAATGTGCTAAATTGCAAGGGTTTTTCTCTCCCCAATTAGACACCTAACTAAATCAATTCCATGACTTACAAATAATGATTAAAGGCATGATGATATATGTTATGATAAAGTGCTATTACATTACTCTCAATGAAAGTTCTCTTTTGATAAATTTCCTAATAATCTTTAATAATCTTAAATGGTTGTGTGAATGTCTTTAAATAAATTGTAGCATGAAAATAAACACAAACATGCACTAGGTAAGCTCACAATGACTAATGGGAGGGTGTCGTCAAGATTTAAATTTTGAATTTTAAAAGTGTATTGTTCAAAATTACAAGTATGGATAATCAACGTCAAGTTTGTACTAGTAGATCTTATCCAAGATGGGGTAATTCCATGAGATAAATCCACACAAGCATTTGCCACTTGTATACTTGTTATTACACAAAGGACAATCTAGTCAAAGTGTGTCAAAAAATAATGAAAAAGGGCATTGGATATATCATTAAATTTTTCTCACATATTGATGTACATGTGAACTTATATGATGGTGCATGCCAAAGTAAACAATATATCAACAAAGATATTATTTAAATATTTTTAAATACTACAATGATATAGATTTACTTAAAACATACAATTCACCATTATATTCTCCTCCCAATAACAACTCCACCAAAAACATGCAAAATTGAAAAAGCATGTAATGAATGACATCCATCAAATGTTTAAAATAAATATGGGGACTTAATTTATATATTAATTTATTATAATTCGTTACTTAACATAAAGGTTGCACTTTATATTTATAAAAGGAATTTCGTATTTATATTTATTGTTTGACTTTTGAATTTAAGGTTGCAATTAAAAAAATGAAAAAGTCTGGAGTTGCTTTAGTATTAATGTGATTGTAGGATATTTTAAGGTCCTTTTTTCACTTAATCCCTCTTAAACAAGTGGAATTAGTTTATGGATTTTAAAATTGTGTTCTTTTTCTTTGGCTAGAGCCAATTTTAATTGTGTAAATTCTTTTATCTTTTTAAACAATATATTTCTCTTTATGTTTGTTGGGCACTTTTAAGGTTAGCCAGTTAAATAAGCTTATAATCTTTTTGGTTACATAATAAGGGAAATAGAAAACTTTATGCAATCTTGGGATTTAAAAAACATTATTTTTTATGTTGTTTCTTTTATATTAAGTGGGTTTTTTAAAGCTTATCCCTAAGCAAAGTTAAAATTGATCTAGTCTCTATTATGAAGAAATTCTATTTAGTAAGTTTGATATTAAGTCTTGTGGATCTACTATTTAAGGCTTGGTGATTTATTAAGGACTTTTAAAGGGTTAGGAGGTCTTCAATTAGAGAAAAAAATAAATATTTGAGATTTTGTTCATTGTGTTGGTCAGTGAATGGTAAGAGTTACCTTCTTGCTTTTACTAGGGCATGTTCATCTAAAGCTAGTTCTTGTAAATCTATCAAGTATACGAACAATATTTTAGTTAAACGAAACCTTTAATCCTTAAGAGACCTTTTAATTTAATTCTAATATACCTGTGTGATAGAAAAGAGCTTATTCTATGATTTAGTAACATTGAGCCTAAGAAGCATTTTTCTTAAGTGGATGTTTTTTATTAAAAAAATAAGTGTGTGCATCGTCATTTTAAGTAAGGATTTTAAATCTTGTTTAGTCTATGGACATGTTTGGTGTATTCTTTTAGTGTCCCTGAGCTAAGATTTTCTAAAATTTCTTTCATCCTTTTTGGAATAGAAGTGCAAATAAGAAGTCAGTTTGTTTGATATTTTATTTGGGAAAATAGTTAGTTCTCCACATTTAAATAATTCCTTTGACAAATTTTCTATTGAGATTCTATAGTTTTTATGGATTGCTAGGAATAATCATGTTTCTCAAGACAAGAATCATTTGCTCACTAGCCTTTCAAGAAAGTTAAATTTACTATGGTGGTCAATAATGTGGGGTTATAGTTGCATAAAAATAGGAAAGACATAACAAAGTTTATTGATGATGATTCCAAAGCTCTTAGTAACCTCAACCCTCACACATAAGGTATCTTTAATTAGTTATCCTTTGATAATGATAGTTGACACTAGTAGAAAGATGTGATTATTGGTATTGATGATCATAATATTTGAATATTGCTCTTTGTTTTGAGCACCATGTGGATACTTCTATTTTGAAGGTTGTTTGGAAGAATATTAGTTCTAACATTCTTGTGGATGGCATTGATGTTCTATCTTATTTTCATTTGGGGATTCTAAAGAGGCTAAGAATGATGTTCTTCATCCTATATCTTGGTTTGTTATTAATAGTCCCTCTCAAGCTGTTGATTGTATTCGTATTAAAGGAATAAAATTTAACAACTTATAAAAATACATGAAAATGACACAAATTGCAAGGCTTAATGCCTATTTTGAATAGTATCTTGTAAAATGTGAACTTTAAAACAAAATAGGGTAAAGTAGAATGCTTGAACTCTAAAAAAATTAAGAATTTTTCTTTTGCATTAGAAATGCCTTCAATTGTAGGCTTTCCCTTTATTTCTTCCCCATGTCCATAAATTCAAAATGAGATTTTTTTGAGCATTTACATATATTTTACAATCAAGTAATTTCTAAACTTGATGATTTCTATCTATATTTTAGACTATTTAAAAGTTTCCTAATTTAAAACTTTCTCCTTAATCAACACTTGAGCATTTAAATCTATAATGATAGTCAAGTAAGGAAGATTTTGATCATTTATCTCTTATTCCTCTTGGAAATCCTTAGTTAGTTAATAGTTTTTGTTCAAAGGCTTGAATTTATGCAAGAATTTGTAGCTTCAACTATCATTTTACATCCTTTATCACTCATCTCATTATTTCAATCCTTTGTTACTTTATCAATACATTTCATTTTCTCTAAAGATGATGCCTCTACATAAGAGATGATGATTATAGGATTAATAGACCTACCTACTATTTGTAAGGAATGAACTAGTTACTTGATATATGCTTGGACTTTTGCAACTTGATACATTAATTTCTTTTTGGTCTTTTCAACCTTCTTCATTCTTGACACAATAGAGGTGATTATTTGGAATTCTTGAAATTTTTTGTTCTTTAATGTGGTCTAAGATTTATTATAGTCATATGGTATTCTTCATCTCTTAGGTCTATCAATTTTTTCAACAATAGGATTAATTATTTCATCTATCCTAGAACTTGTACCTTCCCTTGTTAATGTAGATAAACCCTTTGCTTCTTTCTAGCTCTAGGTGTATGAATCATTGATATGATGCTAGAAAGATCTTAGGATGCAATCTTTACTATTGATTACCTATATATTATATATTTAATTCTAACAAAATAGACACTTATGAAAAAGAGTACCATTTGTTGTTGTCATTGTGGCCATATAAAATAAATATCTAGCTAAGATACTTGTTTACTCACTTGCTCTTTTTCTTGACCTACGATTTTATCATCTTTTTCTTTCTTTTGTGGAGTTGGAAGTATGAATGATAAGGCACATGGAATATCTTGTTGATTATCACCAACTTATTATTGTTGAATTGGACCTTGATTGTTATTGACTTGTTATTTAGTTTGCTTATCTTGGATATTAGTATCTATATTATCTTGTAAATTAATGGGCACTTTTGTTTGTTCACCTTGTTTTTTTCCTATAATCCTCAAGAATCAATTGTTTAGGCTTGTATCTCTATTATCTTTATTGAGATGTAAATGTTAGAAAATAAAAGTGAGTGAATTCTAATATTTTTTTTTTTGCTAGTTGATTGTTGTAATTATAGGTTTAGGCTTGTAAACTAGTTCTATTTTGTAGACACATATCTAAACCAAAGAAAAAAATATTTTGTTTGTGTATTTTAAAGCATTTATAAAATCTAGCCTTAAACCTCTTAACACTTTAAATAACATCTATATCTCCTATAATATATTTGTATCATTGAATTTTAAAGTAAACATCACATTTAATTTATTTAATTTTAATATTAATTCCTTCATATTAAAATAATAAATCATAATAAATAACTAAATAAAATAACATCATTAAATATATATTTTATTTAAATATATATTTTATTAAATATATATTTTATTAAATATAAGTAATATTCATTAAAAAAATATTAAATATAAACTATATGTCATTAAATATATATTATTAAATATAAGTTATAATCATTAGAAAACATTAAATTTATAAATATTAATAACTAATATTAACTTTTTAAATACACAATATTTTAATTAAATAATTATTATTTTATATATACAAATAAATTAAAATAAATATAACATGATATTAACTTTTTAAATACACAATATTTTAATTAAATAATTATTATTTTATATATACAAATAAATTAAAATAAATACAACATGTTATAGTTAATATATACAAATAAATTAAAATAAATATAGCATTTTAATATTATTAAATATAAAATAATTAATTGACACACTGTGCAAAATATCTCTTATTTAGCAATTTCTATCTTCTATTATTTTGTCCGTGATCTCACCCAAATCCGTAAACAGGGTTCTTAATATAAAGAGCTACATTGATCCTATTCTTTGTAAGGAACGAATGTGGGACTAAAATTAAAACCCAACGTTCAAACGGTGTAATCCTGTCAAACGGTGGAAATGGAAAACGCAAACAGGTACGGAAATGGGAACAGCGAATCTGAACTGCAGGCGAGAATTGAAAAGCTTGGGTTAAGGGAAATGGAAAAGCACGGGTTAAGAGGGCCCCACATGGACCCGGCCACCTAAGCAGTCAACTGCTTAGAGTGTGCCGGTTAAGCCGGCCCGTCCTAGGGAGGATCGTGGACGTTACATCATCATAAATTATGTGGAAGACATTCAAAACGGGTGAAGTGGCGTCGGTATCTTCAAAAAGACCATTGTGAATTTAATGACCGATCATACCCACAAGATTTGACATTCTACTTACCTGTCAATTGTGAATTGAATGACCGTTAAACAATCCAAATGACGGTCTACCAAATGACAGGGCAATGTAAGGTGACAATCATTCCAGAGAATTAAAGAGAGCTGGAGTGCTTGCACAGCACCAAAAGTATAGTTGTCAAAGTTTAATGGACATTACGTCATAATAGAATCATTGTAGAGCATTCAAATCGGATTCTAGAAAGGACATTGTCTCACTCTCCTTACTCAACAACAGTTTTCTGGATTCATATTAAAGGTTGATTGTAAGTATTGTCCGGATCGAAGAGCACCGAAAGTTTTTCCTTTTTGTCATCCGCCATTTATAACCTGACCTCAAGTTTTTCTTTTGTAAGTATAGTTGTCAAGGTTGATTGTAAGTATTATTCCGTTTTGTCATCTGCCACTTATAACCTGACATTAAGTTTTTCTTTTGTAAACAAACTTTTTAATCGCTGGGACATTTTATTTCTTACACTTCCCACTTTCATTGCCCCATACGTAGATAGGTATTAGTCGATTAGGTTTTATAAAAAAGGTTAAATTTATATGTAATGGATAATATATATATATTTATGTTTATTTATAATTTTATATTAAATATTTTTTAAATTTTAAATTTACAGAAAGAGGTGTAAAAAGTTTATTGATCTAGGGAAAGTACAAGTAAAAATAGTCAATAGATCCTCATAGACCAAAAATAAGGAAAAATCAATAGCTTAGTTAGAGTCTTTTAGAAATCCCCAAAAAATCCTTCATGTCTTCCATAATGAGATGCTCTAACAGCTGAGGACATTCAACCCATAGGTTTTCCCAATCATCCACACTCCACAACCCCATCCGCTCAAAGGCCCATTTTGCCAGGTAGTTTGCCACCTTATTCCATTCTCGAGGAATGTGACAAAAGGTGATAGAGTCTAACGACCGACTAAGAAAAGAGATTTGCTTGACCACAAAGGCAAATTGTCAATTCACATCATCCCACTACCACTTATTCAACATCTCAATTTGAATCTTTAAATTTGACTCAAATAATTCTTCTCCAGCGAAGAGCACAAGCTCCTTCCAAAGCAAAAAGAATAGCCAAAGCTTCCATATAATTGTTTATATGATGACCTCTACACACTGAAAAGAAGAACATCGCCACCTCTGAACTATCTATTCCAATACCACCAATCTAAGCATGTCTAGGATTACCTCTAGAAAACCCATCAACGTTGATTTTCAACACTCCATGAGGTGGGGGTGACCAACAACCAACTCTCCAGATCTTCCATTTGGCAAGCCTCCCTCGTTTAGCCTGAGAAACACTCCTATCCCAATCAACTAGTCCCAAAGTCTAAATAACACCTACATCTAGATCCACAAAGACAAATAAATTACACTTTGTCAACAAAGTCTCCTAAAGGACACCAATGATTCTCATCCAAAGTTCATGAAACTAAATTTTCTTATCTTGAAAAATCTTGTAGTTTCTTTCTAGCTAGATTTTCCAGATGATCAAGATGGGCCCAATTTTCCAAGAAATTTGAACAAAAGAAGTCTTAGTTGGAGGATTCCCCAACCCACCCTAGAATTCAACCAAAGAGGAGGCATTCCTACATGCCTAATTCCAAGCTCCCCACTAGAAAATGTCTAATCTCCCTAGCAAAATGATACTAAAAGAATAAATGCAAGAAGCCCTTTTCATTGTTGTTACACATAACACACCTAGAAGGACCTTGGAATCCTCTCTCCCATAAATTCTCTCAAGTGAGACACTTATTCTGCACAACAAGCCAAGAAAAAAAATTATATTTAGGTCAAGAGACCTTATTCCAGGCATGTTTCCACCAAGGAACACCAACACTCCCGAAAATATGCTTGTCCAAATCCTGATATCTTGAGGAAACTAAGAATTTTTCTTTCGGGTCAAGACCTTGGGCAAGAACATCTTTCTCCAATAAAGAATTGCAAGCTCTACCAACCAAAGCTCCCATTCTTAGTTCTCTCTATATGAACTATAGTAAATGGCCAGGATTAAAGAGCACACAATAAGCTTTGACTTTCTACATGGATCAAAAGTCTTATTTCGTATTCTATTTCCTCATGTCACTATCACAATTAGGTTTTTACTTTTTCATGTCATTATAGTCAAAAGTCTTATTTTAAAAGTCATTCATTATATAAATGTTTAAAATCTTTCTAAAATAAATATATATTTATTATAAATAAATAGATTTTATTTCTACCTCAAAGTGTGTGTTATTGGTCAAAAATAGCCTCTATGGTATTTTTACACTATTGTACAAATGCCACTTTTTTACACCATGCAAAAAAATATTTTGGTCAAATTGATCAAAAACAATTATGTGGTATTTGATATGGTACCAAACCCTCTCCTTTACAAAAAAATCAATAAAAAATTAACTTTAATACTAGATTTCTTCAAGCAAGGGTATTTTCATAAAAATCCAAAAATTCCCCTTCATAAAGCCCAGAGTATAAAATATACTTTTTAATATATTTTAATTAGTTTTACTATAATTTTTAATATATTGCAAGGTTATTATAATCGAATATGAGGTTAATTAGATTTTTTAATTTTGATATTATTGGAGTAATTAGGACATCACTTGATAATTAATTAATCATTAATTAATTATTAAGTCCCTTATTACTTTATTCACTTAAGTTAAAATTAGGAGTAATTTTTTATTATTAGATTGATTTAAATATATGTCAAGTTGTCTCACTGCATGAGATTAAGACACTTGTCACAATCTAATCAAATCCTCATCTAGGATTTATTTTTTTCCTTTTATAAGGATTGATCATTCATTGTAATTATAATCCACATTATTATTCAATATAGAAAGCCTATCAGATGCTTGTGTGGATTGATATTTTCTCTCTTAGTTGCGTAGAAAATAAGTTGCTTTAATCTCTCATTTGTGATAGGAATTTTGGTTGCAAGTGATTTCTTGGGAGATATGGGGTTCATAATCAAATCCAACATGGTATCAGAGCTCCAAATATGTGACTTCATGTCCAAATTTTGAGAGACCCAGCCTTGAAGGAAAAATTGGCTCATCTTGGAGCGAAATGGACATCACCATTGAGTTTAGAATGGCTAAAAATCTAAAGAACACCTATCATTTGGTCAAATTTGGTGAAGTTGAAAAAAAGGAAAAAATATTAGCAACCATAGGTCAACACACATGGATCCATATGACCATACGACTATATGGCTCTGCACACAACCCTAGACCACTATTAATTCTCTAGGAGCCATAGAGGACGATGAGGGTTTTCAAAAATTATTTTGGTTTTCTTAATTTTTTCCCAAAATAATAAAAAAATTTCTTGAAAAACATATTCAATTTTTTTTTCAAAAAAAAGAAAAGAAAAAAAGTAGTTTAATGGCACGAGGATACAAAACATACCATGCATTTAGCCAACTCTTTGCAGTCAAATTAGGCACACTGACCTCTACGCCACCATTGACAAGCTCTTAAAGGCTGGTTGGCGGCCCTTAACAAGCCTTGATAGTGAGCCTACAATACCAACAAACACTGTTCCCCATCAACGATGACCCATTACTCTGCCCAACTGCCATCAAAACCAACCATTAGCTGGAAACATATATTCCAATGACCCAAAACAATATTTTGGACATTGAATTTTCTAGTAGGGGCGACTAAGAATCTAAAAGAATATTTTGTTGCTAGGAATTGTTTTAGGGGATTGATCATTTTTTCTTGGTAAATAGGAGAATATTCCTAAAAAATGCTACTAACGTCAGTATGACATCACACTAACATTAGTAGTACAAATGTCATAAAGATGCCTCCAAGCCCCCTCCTAAACCCCATTTCCCCTAAAAGAGTTTTTTTTCTTTTTTGGCATAACTTGGGCATGCGGTGTCAAAATCAGGAAAATGACATATAATCGAAAAGATAGTTTTGAGCACTTTCCAATGGTACAGGTCTCATCTTCATATTTTGTTACTAGTTTATTTTATTCTTAGTCAAATTCATATCTTAATTTTTTCACTTCGAAGCTCAAAATTTTTTACTTGTACATCTTTGATTTTCATGATTCCAATGGTGTTGGAAAGGTATTTCAAAGCTCTTAATATCCATTCATGCACTTTTTCCATAATTTTACGCATCTACATTTAATTCATTTTTTTGTGATTTCACATTTCTATTAATTACTTCGATGTCTTGGCACCTAGAAAGGATCGGTTTGCATGAGATGACTTCACTTGGTCTTCTTTATATGCATTGAGGTTTTTAGTATTTGATTTTATGACTCAAGTATACCCCATGCATGAGAAAGAATAACTATGAGTCTTGTTGAAATGACATCTTGACACATCTCAGGTGGCTTGATCTTTTTCCTTATATTTACTATAGAATCATACCTACACTAGACACACCAAGGAGTCTATTAGCATGGGGTATTATCAATGATCATGTTGTAGCTCGGTTATATGTTCTAGTGTTGATCTCGGCACTATGTGTGTTGTAGCGAGCATTGATTGTCCCCACACACTTTGGACTTGAGTTTGGGAGATCCATCCAAAGACCATCATATCTCTCCATACCCAAAGGATCCTGCTATAGATTGTCTCATCCCTCTTTAAGTGAATTTTTGTTAGGGATGCTAGTGCAACGCACAAATGCTAGTGCAATACGCAAACACTAGTGTGAAGTGTAGACATCTATGCATTGCATAAACATCCCAAAAAATATTCCTAATTTTGTGGCTATTGGGATGTTACACTTCCACGTACCCATGAAGTGTAACACCCCTGTGGGTTGTAGATGTGCCAAAAACTCCTTCTTGCATGCCTTTTCTCCATTCTTTCACTCATTCTTCTGTTTTGTTCACTCCATTCAATATTTCATTCACTTTAGCTCATTCTTGCTCTCTTATGCATCATTTTCTCTCAATCTATCAATCTCTCAAGCTATATTGGCTCTCTACATCAACTCTTTGGATCTTTGGAACATCATAGGTGTTGCATGCTCTCCTTCGACATCACTATCTTGCTTAAGGGAGGTTAACTTCACTATCTTTATTATAATATCATGTTTTATGTCAAGTAGCAAATTAAGATTCTAAATTTTCTACTTCTTTATCTTGTCAATCTATTTTTCTATCATCTATTTTATTTTCTATCTATCTAGTTGTCTATAGAGGTGGAAACACCAAATTTGGGATTTGACTAAGGCAAGCCCCAAAACATCCCCAACACTTTTTCTCATTTCAATGTGCAGAGATTGTTGATTTGGATCATTGTGGGAGGCTTCATAGCATTGGACATCTTGTGAGTTCTTTCTTCTTGTCATTTTTTTTTTCATTTTATCTATGCATGCTAGTTCATTTTATGTTATTTCTGTCATTTTCATTATTTTGTTAACTTAGTAAAATTTCCAAATTTTGGCCTCTGAGTAGCTAGTAGACTCTTTAGTGTTTCTATCAGCAAGTTTTGTTCTCAGACCATATAAGACTATAGTCTATCATGATCACGCCTATGCATTTTTCTATCATCCTTGGCCAAGATCCAATTAGCTTTCTCATAAAATATCTAAATTCTACTCTTTCGGTCTCTAAAATCATTATTTCTTAAACCATCATAAAACATAAAATATAAAAAATTTCCCTTTGTTGCCTGAGCTTTGTCTTTGATGTTGTTGAGGACCATTTTCTCCTTGTAGACTCTTCTTTTCTTGAGACTTGAGGGTAGAAAATTTCCTCCTCTACAGTTGTATAATGAATGTGCATCAATTTTGGAAATATTTGAAAAATCACTCTTTAAATGAACAATATATTTGAAGTTTGTATATTAGGTTTAGTTTATATTATGCATGTTGTTCATGACTCTTTGTTACACCTAAGGAATATCTAAAGAAAACATTAAAAAATTTATCCTAAGAGAGTCTTGCTACATATACGTTTTATCAACTATATAAGAGGTCATATTAGTGGGTAATATTTTGGCTTAATGATAGCCTTTGGGATCAAAACTTGAATTTGGATATCATTGTAATTTATTTATTATATGTTTATTTCTCATCTATAAAAAAGGATATTATTGCAGATCACCTTTAGGAACAACCTTATGGGTTTAGCTAAGGCAAAAGTGAAGGAGATTTTATCCACTCTTTTTAATTGGGCTTTGACCCTCAATATGTTGGAAAACCTTTATTTTACCTTATTTATGACATCCCCTAACCTTGAAGTTGTACCAATAGTTTTAGGATTATGGAGTAGTGGTTTTAGGACCCAGCATAAATCATATCTTATGTGCTTGGATGAGAGTTGCATAAAATGTAGAAACTCAAATTAGATTCAATACAATACAAAGAAATAATATTTTATTCTAATAGGATAATATTTAATATACATTTTTTATGTGAAATGAATTAGATTGACTTATTTCCCATTTGGATTTAGATTTTCACCACTATTACTTATCAATTGTACATGAGATGATGAGTGGTTATATGTACTTTAGTGTATTATTGAACCATATCAAATTAAACTAAAACAACTAAATAAATTATAATGAATGTTACTGTACTAGGATGCCTATATTAGATAAATGTATGTAAAAGACACCAATAGATATAATTCTAGGGGCACCTATTCCACTTGTATCACAAATCTAATAAAAGAATTTTCCTCAAGAATGATAAATCTTGATGTCTTTTACATAATTTATCTAAGATATATATGCTAGTAGTATCCTTAGGTACTACGTTTTTATTTAACATATAATACAAAGCATTTGTAAATCATCCAAATGTGTAATATGTGTAAGACATATTATGTGCCGCAAAAAGTGAAATTGTTTTCATGACAAAAGGCATGTTCTTATTTCATCAATGAAAGATTTTGTATGTTCTCGTGGTTACCTTCATTATTTCTTATAGTATTTTCAACACCAACATCTATTACATCATTGTAGTGTAGAAAATTGTACACTCTTATTGGAGATGGTACAATTTCACACTTAATTTGGACCTATCTTAGTACCCTTTCATTCATGACCCTTTAAATCATCATTAATAGGCCCAAAAGATCATTTATTTTGGATCCCAAGGCTTATTTCAACTGAAATCTTGACAAAATCAACAAAGGCATTCAATTTTCTAACATCTTGACATTTGCTCATGCCAAAAAACTACAATGGGACCCATATGCCACCTTGGGCGTATGAGTCCTGTGTGGCCCCTTTTTAGGGTTTGAGTGAGAAATTAAGGTTATTAATTCAAATTTTTGGTTGATGTCAACATTTGGGATCTAATAAATAATAAATTAGGTGAAATTCCTATATAAACAAGGTTTAAAATCATTATTTTCATTTGGAAAAGTAATTCAAGAAATCCTAGAATTTTCAAGAAAGAGCATTCAAGAGAAAGAAGCAAATAAATTTGAAGTCTTGGAGCAACATTATAGTGTTTTGTAGGTCTTCAAGCTCACTTTCATTCAAGATCTATCATTTTCAAGGATTGATGATGGTTTTCTATGGTGAATCATGATGGATTCTAGGTTGGAGAGATGCAACTAGCCATTAAACCAAGCCTAATGACTAATTTCATAAGTTGTTCCATCCTCCATTATCATTGTACTTTCTACCTCAAGGAAAGTACATGCATTTTTTTTTCTTATTAGGGTGATTAGGGATATCCCAAAGTAAGTCACCATATCTATATTTCATTTATACATCTTATTCTAACACATTAGAATAGGGTTGAATTGTATTTTAGATCCTATAATGTTAGATATACTTAAGATTGGGGCTTACATTCATATTTTCTTTCAAGATCTATTATTTTGATCAAGGTTTAACTACCAAACTAGGGGTTTGTATGAGGCAAACCCCCATAAGAAAATCAACACAATATTTTGTTTTGTAGGCTTTTAGTAGGTTCAAATCTAGAGACAAAGTTGGGAAAGAAGAGTAGATATAGAAGAACAGATTTAGATCTTAACTTTCCAAAAAAGTAGAATGAGACTAATACACCACTTATGGTGTATGAGTCCTAGTATAACACTTTTTTGATATTTTAGAGGATTCAGGCTTACCACTGTGAAATTTTGGTTTCTGCCCAGAAACTCTAAACTGGGACTAAATCACCCAACATGGTGTATGAGTCCTAGTATGCTTTAAGAACTATATTTTTAGGATTCCATACCATGTCCTAAGCATATTCAGTTTCCCAAGTGAACCTCTGTACTTTCTCAGTTTACTATTTTGATTTGAGTTCATTTCTACGTCATTTACTTAAGTTTTGCATATCATTTACATCTTCTTGTTTTTCCAAGCCTTGCTTGGTGGTGAACCCCCTTTTAGTCTTTAATCACACCCTAGGAAACCTTATTTCAGATCTCATTTCCTCATTTCCATCCCTTGATTAAGATCTCTAAGGTTTCCTTGAATGAAACTTGGAGGAAATTGGTGGTTTTATCCCCTAAACATAGAGCGACAATTTTCTACGTCTCATTTTGGTGAACCTAGCCTTTAAAACACTTTTTTTATTTGGAGTGCATCACAGTCCTAGATCTAGCTTACATTAACTTTGCATTAGGTCTTGCATTAGTTAATTTTCATCTAGGGTTTCTAAATCTTGCATTAGTGAAAGTGCATATAGGTTGCATTTTTTGCATCTTGCATCATTGAAATTCAATTGAAAACTATAATTGCAAATGGTTTAGAAACCATTCAAACTAGAAAATCTAATATTAACTTAGAGTTTTCTAAAATTAGTGCAAAAACCTTAATCTAGGACTCATATGCCCTTCTGGGCGATTTAGTCCCAATATAGGTGGTTTTTCCTAATTTCTAGATATTTTGTGTTGACTGTTTATCAACATTTGAACCCCTAAAAAACCCTAACTGGGACTCATATGCCCCTCTGGGTGATTTAGTCTTGTGTCAAGTCTAAAACTGCATTTTACAGTATTAAAACCTTATTTTGTGTTTTAGTTTGTTGTTGTTACATTTTTGTTTCAATTTATTGAGTTTTTGTGTCATGCATTTCATTAGATCTAGTTTAATTTAGATTCATCTCAATTGTGGATAAAATTACATTTATAGCACTAGTTCATAGTTTTAGATTACATTTGGCATTCATTAGAAAACAAAACCAAAAACACCTCTAAATTGATGAACTACTTGGAGAAAGCATGGTTATTTGAGTATGTAAAATCTCTTTTTCCAAGTTAAAATAACCCTCAAGCCTTTTAGTAGTGATGGATTTGAAAAGTTAGATGAATCCCTTGAGGATTTCATCTCACAAGGTTCATCCACTAACACTTGTAACAAAAAATTGAAACAAAGAGAAGTTAATGTGATTCAGCCTCAACTCATCCTTTATCCACCTTTAAAAAAACCTCAAACTCAAAACAAACCCACTTTCACCGTTGAAACACCTAAAAATATTTTTTTCACAAAAATCAAGTTACAATACCATTTCTCATGCATATTTAACACTAGAAATAATCCACAACAAGGACAAATAACTTCAACATCCTTACCTTTATCTCAACCCATCTTGCCTAGTGCTCCTAATTGGCCTTCAAATAGTGGGAAGGAGTATAATCTTGTTGAAAAACTTAGGAATACTCCCATGAAGATATCCATATGGGATATACTTCAAAATTCACCTAACTATCATACTACGCTTCAAACAGCCATACAACAAGTTGTGATTCCCTCTAATGCAAATGCAAGTGATATAACAACTATAATTCAAGGAATGAATACAATTAACATAGACATTAATTTTCATCAACACAAGCTACCTCCCTTGGATATGAGAAAGATAAATGATGCCTTCATGGTAATAGCCATCTTAAATAGGACAAGAATAAAAAGAACCCCTTTTGATAATGAATTTTCTCTTAATGTGTGCAGTGTAAACCTTTTGGATAGACAGCGTAGATAAATCAATAATTGAACCTGATTCCTTATTGATTCAAGGATTTGATAATGTAGTCCAAAGAAATCACTTGGTGTGATTACTCTGCGTATTATACTTGGAAAGGATACTGTATACACATAAAAATGGTCATGTCTATAATTCTGGCAATTAATTAAATATTTATTATTTAATTAATTTATCTAAAAGTCCTCTACATATAATTAAATTTAATTAATTGTATTGTATTGTTCATTCATCTTATTCTTCCTTCATGGTTAAATAAATTTATTTTATTTAATTATTTTCATACGTCCACTTAATTAATTAAATAAATACATGTTATTTATTTAAATTAATTATCATTGTTTAAATTTAAATTAAATCTTTTGATTTAATTAAGTTTAAATATTTCTCTTTCTTCTATTTTTATATTCTTCTTCTAATTAATTAAATATTTCATTTAATTAATTTCATAAATGTGATTTAATTAAATAAAACCTTATTTAATTAAATATCTTATGCTTTCTTTCTAAATCACAATTAGATATTCTGAAATCTTCTCATATCATAATTAAATATTTCATTTAAATATGAGATCTTCTGCTTTTTTCAAAAATCTTGATTAAAGCTTTCTTCTTCTCACAAAACTTTCTTCTGCTTTTAAAAGCTTAATTAAATATTTTATTTAATTAAGAAAAAGCTAAATGTCCTCCACAAATAAATAATTGAATTTTTTTTATTCATTATTTATCAGCTTTTAAATCTTTCTTTTATTCTTTTAAAGAAAGATGTTTTCTTATCTTCTTATCTTCTTCTCTGTCATAAAAATGGAAAAATCTTGTTTTCAAGTTTTCTTCTATTTTCTCTTCAGTTTCATCCTTCTTCAACCATTCGATCTGTCAGGAATTATCACAACCGTCAATCAAGATAGCCAATCAGAATCATTCGAAAAACTCTATAAATACCTGTGTGAATCCAAGCATTGGTAATAGGCAATTAATTAGAATTCATGCATTTAATTCATTTAGTATTCTCATATCATATCATCATGTTTACTTCAAGCATATTAATTCAATTCCATATCATAGCTTAATCTTGCATCATGCATCACATTTAAAATCTTGTTATTTAGGAAGACATTTTGTTGAGTCTAGCCTACAATCTGAGAGCAAAAGCTGGAATCAACAAAAACACTGAAGATAGAGGATGATAGGACGACAATCGAAGTAGAATAATGAGTTTGCATTTATTTACTTTTTATATTTTGTTTTGATACAATGTCTTATTGTGTGCTTGAATAGTATTTATTTTCAATTCATTTACGCATATTATTTTTTGATCACACATTTTTGGCACCCACCGTGGGGCCCATGCCCCCATTTTAGACTTCTTTCTTGCAGGTTTTTCTTGCAGGTTTTCTGACATCTGACAGCGCATCTGGGAGATCCGAATTTTTTTCTTTTTTGTAGGTACTTTGGCACATCTGAAGACTGTTTCGGTGCATCTGGGAATTTCTGCAATGCATATAGGAAACAGAGTGGCGCATGTGGGCATTTCTGTAGAGCATATAGGAGTTTAATTACCGCATATAGGATCATTTAAGTGCATTCAAATATATTTCGGGGAAAAACTTAAAAAAAAATTAAAAAATTTGCATTTAGTTTAGCGCATATAGGTTCTATTTTAGCGCATATAGGTTATGTTATTGCGCATCTAGGTTCCGTTTTAGCGCATATAGGTTATGTTATTGCGCATCTAGGTTCTATTTTAGCGCATATAGGCTCTGTTATTGCGCATTCGGGTTTTGCTTTGGCGCATCTGGGTTATGTTTCTGCACATCTAGGAAACAAAGTTGCGCATCTGGGTTGTAACAGAGATTCTGAGTCTGACGCCTTCCGCAGACATAATTTTTTTTTTCTTGCTGGATTTAAAATGAATCAATCTAGGGTAGCCACCACATCTTTATCATGCAATTAAAATGAACCCCATGTCTGTTGTGAAGCAAAATCTTCACTTAGATTAAATCATTTTTGATTTTGGTGCACCTAAAATGAATCTGTCTACTCTTCTTGACTGTGTTTGAAAGTGGTAGGTGATTATGCTCTCACCCTGTGCAAACTAGGTGATAAAAAACTAGACCCACTTTTCCCTGTGTAACCCTGACTTGATAATCGAAGTATCCTCTCCCCTTGGGCACTTGTGCGATCCTGGGTGCAAGACAAAATGATTATTGACTCTAGAAATTGGGCCTGCCTAGGGATTTCATCACCTCAACGTGACTCAAACTGGCAACAGAGCTAAGGCCAAGCTACCCCCAACTGGTATATAAATGTAAACCTTAAGGGAAAACCTAAGGTTGCTTGTGAAAATGTGTCATACGGACGGAGTTGTACTCCCTTAAACCCTATTGAGCTTAACCTCTTCAGGCTGGAGTGCCACCTTAATGCTGATTAATCTCTTGCCCCATGTATGGCCACTCAAATGGGGATCCTAAACTAAATACCATTGTTTAGAAAACCAAAAACCTTCTATATGCTAGTCCAGCACCGGTTGGTTTGAAGCCTTCCACACTTTCGCAGTCTGTAGTAGAGGTGATCAGCTCGCCATGGGAGTTTCATGGGGGTTGGAAGCTTGGTTGGCCTGAGAAGAGAGTGCACTGTAAGGGGGAGCCCGTGCAACCAAGCTTCTAAATTCACATGCTACTGATATGCGGTTGGGGAAACCCACGTGGAATCTAGCAGATATTGTCCTGGCCTAACCTAGGTTGTGCTTGTCTTATTCTGTGATTGGTTACGATCAATTTAAATTAGACTGTTTTCTATGCTTTCAAGAACATTAATTCAGATAAAGGATCATCCAAAATGAACATGAAAAACTTCAGCTAAAAATTTTCAAAACTGGTCAAAAACTATCTTTAGAGAACTGTTTTAGCACATTTAGGAAAAACTGCAGCGCATATAAACTTTGTTCTGGCGCATCCACTGGCTAGTTCGGTGCATCTGAGTCATTTTTTAGCACATTTAGGAACTCTTTTAGTGCATCTGTGCTCTATTTCTACGCATTCAAGGTATTCTACAGTGCATTTGACTCTTTCTCCAGCGCATATACCTCTTTCTGCAGCGCATTTAGGAAATAGAATAGCGCTTTTAGGTTTCTGTCAAAATTTTTACACAGACCTGAATCTCTGATATTTCTCTCCCATGTTGAGAAAGTGGAAATCAACCAAGTTCTCCAAGAAATCAGTCTTCAATAGGATCAAGAAGCCAAAAAAGAACTTAAGTTACAAAAGGACTTTAGACCGCAGAGAATTCTTGTATAAGAGTCGAGACGTCTTGCTCCATTATCACACATTTCTCCATAGATACCAAGACTACATTAGAGGATTCACTGACAATTACACTATAGAACCTTTGGCTACTCAATCTTATTATCAAAGATTAGCGTTATCTCAACATCACAATCTTAATCAACCTCTTGAGTTTGATAATATACCACAACCTTCAATTGAATATTCAATGCATCCCAGTCAAATCCTTCAGTGACCTTCGATCATATCATAGGATTCCTTACATATGCCTGATTTTACGAGATCTCAACACAAAAAACTAGGAAAAACATCTCAACAAGAAACTCCTACCCACAACATTCAAGAAGAAGGTGAACGTGATAATCCTCATTTTAGTGTGAATCACAATCCTCTTTTCAGTGACAACAATATGGCTGATAGATAGGTAAATCCACCTCATAAGAACAAAGACATGAACAAAACTCCCGTAGATAGTGATGATGAGCAAGAGGAAGAACTTCACCTTAGAGAGGCTGAGCAAGACCCCAAGTTTCTTAAAGCCATAGAAAAGATCCTACAACGTGACAAGGAAAATTATTTCCTCTTCCTAGCCGATCAAGGAGCTAAACTACCTAAGGATTTTGATACTGAGAAATTAAAGAGCAAAGAAGAAGAAACATCCCCATCTAATCTTATTGCTCTTACTCAACAATTTAAGGCACTCCAAGGACAAATCAAAGAGTTACAAGGGGGGACCACAACAAAGAAATACACTCTTGATGACATATGTCCTTATCCTTTTGATAGAAGTCTCAATATGATTCCATTTCCTAAACATTGTGAAATTCCCAAATTTGATTGTTATAATGGGAAATCGGATCCAACTGATCACGTGAGAGACTTCCGAAACATGACTTTAGAGTTTGCGCATGAAGACACTTACTTGTTGCGATTGTTCCCTCGGAGCCTTGGAGTTAACTCTATGGAATGGCTATCAAAAATCACACCTCTTGTTCAATCATTTGAGAAATTGATCAATTTGTTCATAACACAATACGCCTACAACATCCAACACCAAATCACCATGATTGATCTTTGCAAAGTTGCACAAAAACCTGGTGAACCTTTCACTACCTTTCTTCAAGGATGGAGAAGAATGTTCGCTAGGTACCCCCGGCATGTTCCTGAAAAGGAAAAAATAGTTACTTTCATCAATAGCCTAAATTCAGAAATGAGCTATCACTTAAATCTACATTTTCCACCCTCCTTTGAGAAATTGATTGAGGATGCCATCACCATCGAAAGTGCTTTGGTCAAAAGAGGGACAATAAAACTTGACAGGGACAACCCTAGCTCATCTAACCATTACAACAATCAAGACAAGTCTAAATTTTGGACTCGCAACAAAAACATTGTAAACGATGGTGTTGTAGATGAAAATCATGTTACGACTAAGCCGTTTGTTCTGAGTACTCCAAATACTACGCGTAACAATCATTACAACAATGTCAATTCAGTCGCGAATCAAGGAAACAATCTTCCACCTCCAACGAACAACAATCAGGGGACTGTCAATAACCAAAACTACCGTGGAAACAACAACAACAACAACCTTAGGGAATACCTCAAACACGAACCCACAACGCTTTTCATTCTTCTCTAATAGAAGAACTTTCACTCCACTGGGACAATCCTTGGAATCTGCTTTCAAAGAGGTTATGGAAAAGAATGTCCTTATGTTACCACCTCAACGCAATTATGAACCTAGTGTAAAACCTCCATCATGGAATGAAGCTTATTATTGTGACTATCATAGGTGCAGAGGTCATCGTACAAACAACTGTCAAGCTTTGAAGCATGCTATTCAAGACCTAATTGACAAAGGCATTATCACAGTAGAAGGACAACAAAAATCCAATGAAGATCACCAAGCATTTTGCAACCTTTACCAAATTATCAAAAGGGAGAGTCTTCTGACAAAAATGTGAATCAAATCGATGACACTGTAATCCGTCACCTCTATACGGATGATGAGCGAGTCAACGTTATAAAAATCAATGAGAAAATAGACAATGGACAAGTTAATGTCACAACGAGAGCACAAGCTAAAGTTGTCTTGAAAGGTGCCTCTTCGAAATCTACTGAGACCTTCCCTCAACATCAATATGACCTAGTTAACCAACTTCAAAAGACTCCGGCCCAAATTTCCATTTTAGAACTGAAGATTTCTCCTGCACATAAGGAAATTTTAGATAAGGCCCTTTTTGAAACAACTGTATCCACGGATTTGGATGTGAACCGATTTCAAGCCATGGTAGGACATTTGTCCTCACCCACATGTCTTTCATTTTCAGACAAAGATGATGTTTCCATGACTCATCCCCATAATTCATCATTATACTTAGAGGTCATGATCCATAAGTTCCGTGTTAAACGTGTCCTAATAGATGGAGGGGCTGGTTTAAATATATGTACCTTGAAGGTGATTCAAGCTTTAGGATTTTTAGAGGACTCCATTGATCCTAGAAGGAAGATTACTATAAAAGCCTATGATGATGAGGAAAGAACGTCTAAAGGTCTAATCATGCTACCAATCAGAGTGGGACCTGTTATCAAAAATACCTTTTGTCAAGTTTTAGATCGGGATCTTGCATACAACATCTTGTTGGGTCGTCCTTGGATCCATGAAATGCAAGTTGTTCCATCCACTTACCATCAATGTCTTAAGTTTCCATATGATGGACAGGAAATCACTATATCAGCTGATAATTCAAACATCCAAACTTGTGCCAATGTCAAAGCTAGTCAGGATACTTTGGTTCCAAACAATCGAGAAGCCCTTGCTAATACTTCTCCTAAGAATGATACACAAATTCATCAATTAGCCAAAAGCTTTGACAATAAACTACAGTTCAAGGAAAGTGGAGTTGGAGAATGTTCTCTTTTTCTTGCTAATCTACCTACATCTCCTCAATCGCATGGACAACCTTCCATTACACAACAACAGATACCAGCAACATCAACATTAGCACAAATACACATAGAGCCAACTACCAAGTTCAATGGACAATTTATCAAAGAAAAATTTCCATGGGAGATCCTGAGGATACAACAATTCTGGATTGGCTCTATAAGGATGAAGAGGAAACAATTTTAAATGTCACCTTACCAACGGATCGATATGGAAAAGGGTATGCCATCATGCAAAAGATGGGATATGACAAAGGTCCTCTTGGAAAAAGAAAAGAAGGTGTAGTTGAACCTATCCATCTCCCCGGGCTTGCCGCATATGATAAAACTGGACTAGGCTATGACACTATCCCTTCCAACCAAACACAGGGTAATGTCTTTACACTGCAAGAAGGTTCTGATAAGAAAGAGGCATGCTTGGCATCAATCTTGAATTTCATAGAAAATAACTCTAATACAGATGCTGCTAAATATGAATGGGATACCATCCATGATGATGAATTTTAGAGAGACAAAGAGGTAGATGTCATACACAAGTATACGCCCACTTTAATCAAAGGAGAAGGTTCAGGGTCCCAACAACAAGAATCTGAACCATGAAGCAACTATGAGTCTAGTGATACTGAGTCAGATTTTAACGAACAAGACTATCAGGAGAATAGTACCATCATTGACCTACCTCATACCTCAGATCCTACCGATAACTCTGTATTGACCCTAACCATCGCCAATTTCACACGACCAAATGACTTGTTACCTTTACTCCATCCTGATCTCATTGACTGGGATCTAACTGAACCTATTGACTTGCCTATTTTTCCAAATGACGAAGCTATCATAAACTTCCTTTCTGTGGATGATGTAAATGATTGTTCCACTAGCGATTTTTGGTACAAAGTCTTTAATCAGGAGAGTGTCGTCTCCTAGCTGCAAAAATGAAAATAAAGAAAAATGATCTAGTGGTGAAAACTAGAATCTGGCAGTACTAGATCAAACAAAAGATAAAATAAAGAGTGTATCAGATGGTGAAAACCTTTTCAAGGCACCAGCTGATGAGACTCTTGACACTCTCCCAGAGCACTATCATGAGCGATTGCCTATCTTGATCGAGCCTACAAAGGAAATCAATATTGCAACAACAGATAATCCAAGGATTCTACAGGGAGCTGAATCAATGACAAATAAAGAAATCCTAGAGTTAATGAACTTTCTCAAAGAAAATTAGGTCAGTTTTGCTTGGTCATATGCGGACATGCCAGGTCTAGATCCTGATCTCATAATGCATCATTTGTCTATTAAACCAGGAGTTAAACTAGTGAAACAAAAACTTAAAAAGATGCATCCTCATGTTGCACTACTGGTCAAAGAAGAACTCAAGAAGCTCCTAGGTGCAGGATTTATAAGATCAATTTCCTATGCAGAATGAATCTCCAATATTGTACCAGTGGCGAAGCCAGATAAACGCATTAGAGTATGCACTAATTTCAGATATCTTAATAGAGCTTTCCCTAAGGATGACTTTTCGCTTCCAAGTATTGATACTATAGTTGATTTAACAGCAAGCCATGCCATGTATTCATTAATGGATGGTTTCTCTGGTTACAACCAAATCAAGATTGCACCAGAAGACCAAGAGAAAATAGCTTTCACTTGTCCGTGGGGCACATACTGTTGGAATGTCATGCCTTTTGGCTTAAAGAATGCTGGGGCTACTTATCAAAGAGCTATGACTATGATCTTTCATGACATGATGCACACATTCATGGAAGATTATGTGGATGACATATTGGAAAAATCATACACCAGAGAAGGAAACTTGGAGATACTGTCTAAAATATTTACCAGATTGGAAAAATTCAAAGTTCACCTAAATCCTAAGAAATGTGTTTTTGGGGTCACATCTGGAAAAATTTTAGGATATATTGTTTCAGAAAAAGGAATTGAAGTAGATCCCGCTAAAGTTCAGGCAATCATGGAGATGCCTCCTCCAAAGAACATTAGTCAATTGAGATCATTACAGGGGAGACTTCAATCCATAAGAAGATTCATTGTGCAATTGCCCGACAAAAGTCTACCGTTCACACATCTCCTGCATAAGAATGTTCCTTTTAGATGGGATGACAAATGTGAAATGGAATTTCAACAAATCAAGCAGTACCTGATGAACCCTCCAATTCTAGTACCACCAAATCCAGACAAACCATTGATCCTGTATATTACCACAACTGAGACATCCTTGGGGGCATTATTAGCACAAGAAGACCGTGAAGGAAAAGAACGTGCAATCTATTACATTAGTAGAACACTAACAAGTCACGAACTTAACTACACTTTCATTGAGAAGGCTTGTTTAGCAGTAGTTTTTGCTTCACAGAAATTTTGACATTACATGCTAACTCATACAATCAATCTTATTTCAAAAATTGATCCACTCAAGTATTTACTAAGCAAAGCATCACTGACAGGAAGGTTAGCAAAATGGGTCATGATTTTGAGTGAGTTTGACATTCACTACATTGATCGCAAAGCAATCAAGGGACAAGTTATTGCTGATCAACTTGCAGACGCTCCTCTACAAACAGAGCACCCCTTACACATTGAATTTTCAGATGCTGATGTTTTCACTACAAAATCTAAACAGCTATGGTCCTTATAATTTGATGGTTCTTTTACTCAACATGGATCGGGGGCAGGCATTCTCTTTGTCACCCCTCAAGGACATACCATTCCTCGGTCATATAGGCTAATGTTTCCATGCACCAATAACATAGCTGAATATGAAGCACTAATCACCGGACTAAAGATAGCATTGGAATGGAGGATTACCGAACTACAAGTTTATGGTGACTCACAGTTAGTCATTAACCAAATCAATGATGATTATCAGACTAAAGATGACAAATTGTTGCCATACAAGAAGATGGTCGATGACTTCAAGAAGTACTTTGTAAACATCTAGTTCACACAAATTCCAAGGTTGGATAACAAAGCAACTGGCGCTATGGCTACGATCACATCATTGGTACAACTCCCAGAAAAATAGACTCGCTATGAATTTCTGGTGGAACAATTATTTACACCTGCTTATGACACACCCGAAAGCCAAGTTATCTTCCACTTGGTAGGATCCGATTCACCCTGGTATGGTAAGATTTATGCCTACCTAAAAGATGACATTTTACCACCTAACTTATCCCACAACCAAAAATGTAACTTTATCCGACAATCCTCTCGCTATACCCTTATCGATGATACCCTTTATTGCCGTGGTCTTGATGGTACTTTACTTCGATGTCTTGAACGTGACGAATCCGACAAATCTTTACAAGAAGTTCATGGGGGCATTTGTGGTACTCATTCGAGTGGACTAACCTTATCCAAGAAATTGATTAGAATGGGTTACTACTGGCCTACAATGGAGAGGGAATCATTCACTTTTGTTAAAACATGCTCAAAATGTCAGATTCATGGGAATCTTATTCATGCTCTGGCACAAGAACTTCACTCGTTCACACCAACCTAGCCATTTTCTCAATGGGGGTTAGATCTTGGAGGGAAAATTCATCCTTCATCCTCAAATGGGCTTAAGTTCATCATCACGGCGACAGAATATTTCACTAAGTGGATTGAGGTAGTACCTCTTTCTAAAGTCATCAAAAAATAAATTTCATCCTTCATACTCAACTACATTATTTGTTGATATGGTATTCCTAATGCCATTATTACAGATAATGGTCGACCTTTTAAAAATTAGGATGTTGATGAACTTTGTGAAAGATTCCATATTTAGCACAGGTATTCAACGCCTTACTATCCACAAGGGAATGGCCAAGCAGAGGCCTCAAACAAGACTATACTAAAGATTTTGAAGAAGACTGTCAATGAGTCAAGGAAGGATTGGCATGTTCAACTCAATCCCGCCTTGTGGGCTTACAGAACTAGTGTCTGAATGCCAACAGGAGCAACACCTTTTGACCTTGTCTATGGAGCAGAAGCCATATTTCCTTTAGAGGTTGAAATACCTTCACTAAGAGTATCACTGAAAGGTCTCATAATAGATGATGAATACAAAGTCTCCCGACTACAAGAGTTAGAACTTTTAGATGAAAAGAGACAAAGAGTAGCTGACCATTTGAAAGCATACCAACAGATGATGTCTCGCAACTATAATCATAAAGTAAAGCCACGTACCTTTCAGGTGGGTGATCTAGTTCTGAAAGAGAACCCATGCAATCAACAAGATAGAGAAAAAAAAGGAAAGTTTGAACCAAATTGGCTAGTCCCTTACATGGTTATTGCAGTTTACGGTTCGAGAGCAT